>KZ451955.1:1633178-1662892 GCA_002786265.1 Apostasia shenzhenica
CATTAAATGTGTGTTAGGCATTTGAAAATAAAGTTAATTTTAATAATTAAATTTTAAGTATGACGTGATATGCCTGTTTAAATTAAACCAATATAAATTTTAACTTTTATAATAAATGGGGGCAGTTATATTTGAGCCTTCAAGATACTAGAGTTTTTATATATATTTGAATTTTTGGCCCTGTTTTGGCAGCGAGAGAACCAACAACAGGACACAAAATAGGTACTGAATTTAAGAAGAATAATCATCGAATAAGACCTAAATAAGTCACATAACATTCCATTTTAATTATTCTACATAAGATTATTAATATAAAAAATTAATATTTTACTTCACATACTCAATAGATTTTTATAAAATATAAATTTATTTCACATTGTAGATCAAATACTTGGGGGCGTTTTTCCACCTTGCCACCTCACATTACTAAAATAATAACTAACTTATATCATATTCCTCACATATCTCAACATAATAACTAATTTTATTTCACATTATTCATAATTTTTAATAAAAAAAATATCTCTATTCAAATTTAATTTTAACCCTATTAAATTTAACCTTACAAACAAACAGAAGAGTTAAGAATACAACTACTTCACTTGGATTTTTACTGAACTCCCAAGTATGTGATGGTAAATTGTCGATGATCGAGTAAGCTCTTCGAATGAAGACTATCTATCACTAGCTAATAAAAACCATATTTGTCGAGAAATTATCTATTGATCAACTCGCTTGCCAAATGAGTTTTGAGACATCACTACTCTTATAGGTTCCAACTCGACGTCCTAATTTTAGGATAAACACCCTAACTTAGGATATTTGATAAATATCATTAAATCAATGTTTTCTTGCATTTGTCTCCACTTGCATCTATTGCCTAAAACTTAAGATAAAAAGCTTTAATTTATATGATTCTCATTAGAAGAACTATGCAAAAAGGGACCCATGGTTCACATCCAAGCTTAAAATCATTATGGTCCCCCTAAAAGAGTCCTCATCACTCATGTATAGAAAGGAATCAAAGTAATGTGGGGAGCACATAAAGCACTATAGTCAATAGAAGAAAATTGGGGAAGAGGGACCACATCTTTGTAGGGTAGGCCCTCCTCTCCCCTACTTGTTTGGTTTGGATGAGATGGGCTAATTAATCAAATCCTAAAAATATAGAAACTCAAAAAACAAAAAAAAAAGGATTTCCAATTATGTTTACTGTTCAAAAATTGTTAAAAAAATCATACAAATTATAATCATCTCAAAAAACAAAATAATTCTAACTAAGGGGTCATTTAGTTTAATGTTATCTTGATGCTATGCTATGTTATCTAGAAAAAAATAATTATTTGATTTAATGACATCTGTAAATAATTTTCTATAAGATTATAAAATTATTATTCGAAAGATGACATCTAGATTACATAACATAACATTGGGATAACAACGAACCAAACGCCTCCTAAGACCCATCTTTTGCTTGAAATAACATCGACTCAATTTAAAATCAATTGACATATTTTCACATTAAAACCATTAATTCTTAAATAAAATTTTTTTACTCTCGTTATATTGAATAATGATTTTCTTTTCAAATCAATCGATAATCTTTAATCTTTTACCTTAAAAGAGTTCCAAGAGTAATTGAGATCATAACAAAAAAAGGGTATTTGTTAACTTAAGCACAATCATTGTCCTTTCAATAGATTGAATGGGGATTTATTTTAAAAGATGTTAAAATGAACCTATCAGAAACCTAGGCGATAATTATTGAGTAGCTGAACGATAGAGACTTGAGTCGAAAAAGTTGAAAACAAGAACAAATTGCTAACGCATTTTATCATAAAACTCGTTAAAATAACAGCAACAACAGCAACAACAGCAACAACAGCAACGACAACAAAAATAATATATAAATCGCCTCAAATTCTTTTTTCTAATCATGCTACTTTGTATCTTGTCAAGGCAAAGTAAAGAGCAACTCCTCACCATTGGCCCCCTGCCATCTCCTTTGATGATAAGCCATAAATCACTTGTTTCAATAATCAATAATTATTTTCCCCAATCACTCATTTTTCTTTCACCAGCATGACTTCAAGGGAATGGGGCAGTGCCCAAGGCATGATGTTGCCAATTTCCTCAAATACATGAAATCATGGGTAGCTTTAACAAAGTTTTTATGATTTCTTTTCCTCAAGATTGAAATGAACAAAGGGCTACCCTTCTTCCCCCCCATCCCATTCAGGGGAAATTTTCCAACAATCCCATTTGTTTCTTTTGATTTTAAAATGATCGTGGATTGCGAAAATCATATATTAGAAATGCTACTTATACTAAATGAATATGACACATCTCCTACGAGCATATAAAAATCACATTCCACCTGTCCACATGACAATGCAACAAACCAGTGTAACATTGTACTAGATTGCAAATACTGTTTAACCAAACCTAGCCAAAATGGGCCAATTCCTCAAATCCCATGAACGGAGCAGCGGGTTCAAAAAAATTTTCATACATCTAACCCCTAGGTCGTCAAACGCTTTTCCTAGTCAATCTTGCCCTAAGGGTACTGTGACGCCCGTGGCCGAAGAGAGTGGGAAGTGATCGCTAGGTGATGTCCTAAGAGAAAGAAACCATTGAGGCAAAGTGCAGCTCATGGCAGACTTCTAGGTCGAATAATGAGTGGTGAGAGAGGCACATGAATGAATCGTCTTACATCGAAAAGGGAGGGAAATCCTGAGCTGTATAAATAGATAACGTGATCTCAAATGGTAGAGACACCTTTTGGGGCAAAATCGTGAGACTAATGATAGAAAACTCCATAGTTAAACGTGCTTGAGCTGGAGTAGCACTGGCTAGATGACCTCCTAGGAAGTAATCAAGTCACACAGTTTTTCTAAAGTCAAAGCGGACAATACCTCTACATTAAAATCGCGGGATATTACAATATGGTATCAGAGCCGGCTTTCCACAGTACGATGTGGTTCGAGGACAAACCAGGCGAAAGCTCGTGGGCCTGTGACGCCTATGGCCGAAGAGGGCAGAGAGTGATCGTCAGGTAATGTCCTAAGAGAAAGGAATCATTGAGGCAAAATGCAGGTCCTGGCAGACTTCTAGATCGAATAATAAGTAGTCAGAGGGGCATATAAATGAATCGCTCCACATCGAAAAAAGAAGAAGATCCTAAGCTGTATAAGTAGATAGCCGTGAGGCTAATGATGAAAAATTCCATAATTAAGCGTGCTTGGGTTGGAGTAACATTGAAATGAGTGACCTCCTGGGAAGCACTCAAGTCACATAATTTTTCTAAAGCCAAAGCGGACAATACCTTTACATTAAAATCACAAAATATTACAAGTACTCTCCAAACTCCTTTCCTAATGGGATTTGCCATGGAACCATACTCTTAACACTATTTTCGAGCACGAGATCATCCTCCTCCAAATCACTTTTGCACTGGGCTTGCCCTTTGTGTCTTCCAAACCACTTTTCTAATAGAGATTGTCCTGAAACAATCGTCCAAATCACGAGATTTCCTCTCTATATTCTCCAAGCCCCTTCACTAGTGGAGTTTGCTCTCAATCTTTCAGTAAAACTTCACAAATAGATTAGTGGAGTTTTGTTTTTCATTATACCTACTAATAGTTATTACTACTATGTTGGCAATCATTCTCCAACAAAACACTAATCCCTGCTGCAAATGTCAATTTCTTCTCAAAGAAAAGGATCTTTTTAAATTCTCCTACTCTACTATTGAGCAATCTCTCCTTTATTGTACTTCACACTCACAATGCCTTCAAGTAGTAAAACCCTTTGCTCAACTTAGCCTTGAATATAGAAAGTTTTTTTTTTTTTCTAAAAATCACATAAATTTGTGTGTTCTCTCTAAATTGCTTTCTTGAATTTTTTCTCCCTCGTATTGTAAGGTTTACCTCAGACCATAATTTTCTCCCTCAAGATCCAACGACTAACATCAGTTAAACACTTCGTCAACATATCTTACAAATATACAATCATTTTATAAAAATGAAATAACATCTAATTTTGCAAATCCCACTCTCTTTTCTCCTCTTTTCTCCTTCACTCTCAGTCTCGTAACTCCCATTTCAAAAAAACACAACGTAACAAATTTGACGGATCTCGTAAACAAACACGTATAACTCGTATTATTTTAATACAATACCCACTATGACAAACATAAGGGGGCGTTTGGTTCAATGTTATTTAGATGTCATGTTATCTAAATGTCATTGTTATTCATCAATAGACATTTGTTTGATTCAATGTTATGATATTAAAAAATATCAATGTTATCCAAATTATTTTTGTTTAGTTGAAAGTTATTGGCATTATAATGACAAATTAATGGTGTTATCTTGAGAAGTCACCCAATTTAGAGTGACATCTAGATGTCATCATGTAATGGCATTTTTATAATTAATTGTAATATTATTTAAAGATGTCATTAAACCAAACAATTAATTTCTAAAGATAACATAATATAACATTGAGATAACATTGAACCAAACGCCCCCTAAGTAGTATTTCAACAATAATAGTATAGGTATATTTTGTGTTTTCTCTATGCTGTCATCATCACATCATCATCATTGCCATTTTCCTTTGGAATGGGCCATTCAATCATCTCTTAGCTCTCCTCCAAAAAACCCTGTCCACCTTTCAAGAAAAAAAAAAAAAAAAAAAAACTGTCCCCTCCTTAGCTTTATCCTAATGTTGTTCACATCCCTTTCAAGGTTCTGTGACCACAGCCTTCAATGCCTTGATCCAGACACTTGTCAAGCTGCCATTGGCTGAGGCTTCCATAAGATTGGTCTGTTGGCCCAGCAGCAACCCCACCACATCTGCCACCAAACAGTAGGTCACAAGTAATTGTATACATCCAACAAAAATCTTATTATTCTATAAACTTTTTTATTTTTATTTTTTATATTTAAACATTCATATCTACTGATTGATCCACTAAACACTTGTTAATCATAAGTACTCCATCTTCAACTTAAATTTATGTTAAAGTCAAACCTTAGCAAAATTTCAGCATGCATAAAATTTGCATTTACACAGTTCAATTTATTCACTAGTCATTGCTTTTATCTAATAAGATCTTGTTTGACAATTAACTAAAAAAAAATAACTTATTTTAACTATAACTAAAATTTGAAATTTATTTTAATTTTTTTTAAAAAATTATCTTATATATCATCCTACACAAATTTTAATATTAAATAATTATTTTATTTCACATTCAACACAATTTTTAAATAACTTATTTTATTTCACATCATACATATTTTTTTAAAACTTTTCACAAAATTTTTTTAAATCATCTTTTTTTCCTCCAACCAAACAAAGCTTAATGGATCAAGAATCTGTTTAGGCTTTTTCTTTGGGTTTCATTAAGGACCCACAAACCCACTGAGTATGAGTCGATCTAATACTGATTGGGTCATAAACAGGTTAACCCAATTATGGCTCGTGTAAGAGCCAAGCATGGGTTGATATGTCGACCTAATCATGACTCTAATGAATTATTTATTAAACTTTTAGTACTTAAATTTTTATTCTAGTATTAATTTTAATATTAAATGTTAGATGTATATCTCCTAATTCAATTTAATTTTTAATCTTCTTAGTTAAATTTTATAATTATACGTGCAAAATATTGAATTTATCAAATTTTTACAATTCAAAAATTATAATAAACGATTTGGCAGGTTAAATCGCACTAATTTGAGTGTATGTATAACTAAGTTTCTTTAATTTTTTAATTAACCAAATTAGTTATCTAATTTAGAATAACATGTAAATAGATTTTTTGATATTAATAAAAGACAATGAAGGATATTTAAGAAACTAAGAGGGACTTTGGTTCGTGATAACAAATGTAATGTCACATTATTTGAAGAAATTGATTATTTGATTTAATAACATATTTAGATAACATAATAAAAAATTACAAAAATATCATTCTGATATGACATCTAAATGTCACTCAAAATTATGTAACATATACATATCCTAATTATATGGAAAAGATGTGAAGCTGAATAAATTTTCAATTATCTTTGACATTTAAAAATTTGAGCATCTAAATAACATTGAACCAAACTTCTCCTAATCAAAACTTTAAATAGAGATAATATCCAAAGTGATCCAGTAATTAAAGATAACATCTTCTATTAAGTCTTTTATTAATGTTAAAGGAATTATTGCATGTTATCTCTAGTTATTGCATACAATCTTAAATTAGAGGACCAATTTTACTAGTTTAAAAACTAAAGAGATCAATAACATATCAATTCAAATTAGAAGGATCTTGTAGTTATTAATCCTAATAAAAATATAATCATCACCATTACTATTATCATTTAGTGAACCATTTAACTTTCAATTAAGATACTATCAATGAACAAAAAGATCTAACAAATCCTACTAACATAACTGGGGTCCCTGCTAAGGACACTCAACCCATCTTAAAGAACTATCATTTAACAATGTTTTGAGACTACTTTTAGCATATTTTCGCATTCTGCCGAACATTTTAATTTACTTTCCATTATCATTATCCTTTTTCGAGATGAGACAGGACGCAACTATTTATATCCTAGTCATAACCTAATTTTCGTTTATGTACTACTCCAAACACTATCTAAAACTTGGATGGGGCAACTAGGTGGGCCACATGGATAGACAGGCTAGCCAGGATAAGATTAAAGAGTTCAGTATGATATTATTTAGATGTTCATATTTTTAAATGTCAATGTTATTAAGATATTTATATATACTCTACATAACTGTTTGTTTCGTTCAGTTGATTATATTACAAGATGATAATTAAAAATCACACCTTTTTGATAAATTTAGGTTAACACTTAGATGTCACTAAAGATGTTATATTAGAGTTATAGCATTCTTGTAATTTCTTTAATGTTATCTAAACATGCCATTAAACTAAACAATCAATTTCTCCAAATAACACGACATAACATTACAATATCATCAAACCAAATGCCTCCTAAACCAACTCAACATACAATATTAGATGACTAAAAAAAAGGATGTGAAACAAGATTCATAATGAAACATGATATTGAAAGAAGATGATCACAATACATAGCAACATGATTTACATGTGAATAACCAGCAGGACTAGTATATTAATATATAGGAAAAATTAATGACAAGTCCTAATAGTTTATGTATAATTGTTCATATAATTTAAAATCTTTCATTAGGTTCCTAATATTTTTTTAAGTCCTTAACTTAGGTCTTAGAATTTAAAATATGGACCTAAAAATAAAGAAAATTAGGGACCTAAGTAAAAAATTTCAAAAATATAGACCAAAATGTAACTAAAAGTAAATGGTAGAAACCTACCAGTAATTGTTTTTGAAAGGTGAGACCTATCAGTAATTTGCCCTAATATATATGAGTATTTTTGACAACTTTCTCAAGCACAACTTTGGAACACATTACTGAAAATATTAAGAGAAATGATAGAAATGGGTGAATGAGAATTGAGAAATGAATAGAAAAGTGTCCAATAAGTAGTTTGGTTTTCCAAACAATGTTATCTCAATATTATATTGATAATGTTCATAATCCTTTTTCAACTGTAAACTATACCCAAGAACACTAAATGCTTTGAGATTACAGGAAGTTTGCTATCAACTAATACTGTTCCGGTAGATTTCAGTTGAATGGTTGGGAACAAATTAATTCAAGGTTTAGATTGAACAGTATCATGCTACAAGCACATCCAATCCAATGGCTCCTCTGGTTGAAAGAAGGTAAACAGATTCCAAAAAAACTTCGAGTCGACCTCTTTTCAAACTATTATGTTATGGATAATTAAATAATGGAAAAAAATTGAATTCAATTATCGACTGCTCCTTATATAGATGCAAATTGCATAAATAAATACTTTGGTTGTTAGGAATCCAACCTAAAATCACAGCACTACTATTTTGTGTTTATTTCACATTATACAAATTTCAATATTAATAAGCAACTTTATTTCACGTCCAACACAAACTTTAATATTACAACTTATTTTTCATTATAATACAAATAACTTTCTCGCCCTCTTCATCCCAAAAATAACTTAAACTAACCCAAAACCATATTCTGACCAAATATAGCCCAAAAGTCTACTATTTATCATACTTTTGCTCCTTCCCATAGACTGAAACTTAATAGACACAAAGGTATTTTCATGCATGCACGGACGTGCGAGCTATATATAGCCTTTGAAAACTTCAAAAAATAGTCTTTTTTAACAAACAAAAAAAACTATAAGATTGTTAAATAAAAATGATAATGGAAGAGAGAGAGAATTAAGTTAAGAGCACTTATTTCATACATACTTATATATAATACTTCGTAATTACACCAATGGGGTTGATGGTCTATGAAATATGAGTATGATATGACAATATGAATAAGACAATACGCCAAACTTAAAAAAATAGGATACGTATACATCAAGATATGACTTTTATATATGTGCATATAAATATTCTCATATTCAAGGTACAAATTTATAGTAAATTATAACTTATACATCTTATTACTATAATTTTAAATTTTTTTTTAAATTTTCAAATTAATTAGATTTTTTAAAACGTGCTTGATATCACTAAAAAAATATTATAGAAAATTTAACTTGAAAAAACAATAAAAACAACTTCAACAATTATTGAATTTTAAAAAATATTAAATTAAAATAATATCATAAAGCTTGTTTAACTGCTTCTAATCTGTCACAGATTATCTAAGTAACATGAGTTTAAATATACATTAATAAATTAGTTTCAATTTAAATTTAAATCCGACTTAAATTAATCAGCTCAATGCAAATGAGATATAATTGAAAATAATATAAATAGTGTGACATAAACTTAGATACATTGATTTGATCAAAGTAAATACATGCTCTTATTTCTCCGAGTCTCTAAATAAATAAATAAAATAAAATAAAAAGGCCAAAATTTTATCTTTTTTATAATATGAGCTTAGTTAAAGTAAAAAAAATGATCGGTGTCCAACAAAAGCAAAGATAGTATTGATTGATATTAAAAAAACGAGATAATGTAGCTACTTGTAAATAACAATTCTTTTTTTATTGCTGAAACACTAGCATGCATGAAGTTTTCTATAATCTTAATTATATGAGCCCAATGTATGCATGAGTTACGTTTTATGTATAAGATATTTTTTATTTTTTATCGTGTGGACTAGACTAACTGTTTCAATATTATTTCTTTAATTAAAAGTATCGGGAAAGTATTGAGTAAGTATTGGGCAAGTGTCAAGTAAGTATTGGGCAAGTATCAAGTAAGTATTGGCAAGTATCGAGCATGTATTGAATTTTTAAAAATAAAAAAAATAAAAAATTAATAAGCCATGTGGCGTATCA
The DNA here is from genome assembly GCA_002786265.1 of Apostasia shenzhenica. Classification (NCBI taxonomy): domain Eukaryota; kingdom Viridiplantae; phylum Streptophyta; class Magnoliopsida; order Asparagales; family Orchidaceae; genus Apostasia; species Apostasia shenzhenica. The sequence goes on from KZ451955.1 coordinate 1,642,612, forward strand.
AATATATATTGGTGGAGTATCGCAGAGTGTTAGTATTCGATATGAATACAATACAGAACGTTAAGCATCACGAAGTATCGGTGCTTCATGCATGATATAAAATATAGTTAAATTTTAGGAGCAATTACATACATGTCACTTTGAAAGATTATATTACATATTAGCTTCTCTTCAAAATTTATTTACATATGTGTTCATTCTATAATTTTCGATATTACAGTAGTGACACTTTATTAATATTACAATGGTTAAACCATATTAAACCTAACTCGAACACCAATGGCAGCGATTGTGATGGCTATCAGCGACTGACCATATGGTAGTCAACAATGGCTGACAACATGGTGGTCGATAATGACCGTAATGTAATGCACGCGACAGTGATTTGATTACAACAGTAGGGTGCCTAATAGGATGTTCAATCGGATGCTTGAGGGATAGTTTTGGGCTGACGATGACTCACAAATGAAATATTCTATGCATATTTTACTTATTCTTAACGAGAGTTGACCTGAGTGGCGTCTATGTGATATTTAAGATTATACGGTGGTACTAACGTAAATAAATTTTAAAGAAAGGTTAATACGTAAATACAATTTTGCAGAGTGATATGTATGTAATTTTATTTAAATTTTAGTATTAAAATTTATGCATGATATGATATACCATATTAGAATTACATGATTAATTTTAACCTGATAAAACAAACACTGACTTAAACTTGAACATGGTATTAAGCTGTGCTTGAGTTTGCCCAAACTTAATTGGTGGCCAATCCTAATCAAAAATAGATAATGCTACGTCAAACAAGCTCAACCACAAACAAGGAGCAGGAGGCTTAAATTCATGCATGGTATCGACATAGATTTCACTGTTTCATAACAGTTATTTAATCAGGATGTTTCACCCTGCACTCGCCTGGAATATGTTGCTTTATTTAATCTGGATTTCAAATCACTTAGACCATTCATCAAAATTAGTGATTGAATCCAACCGCCCTGAAGAAATACAACGGAAAAACTTCGGATCTGAAAAAGATCTAACAAGCCAACAAGAGGAAAAAAAATTAAGATCATCACAGGTTAATTAGAAGTGATGTTCCATAACTTCTTGAATTATTCGATTTACACCCTTCAACAAACACAATAAAGCAAACTTAAAATATGTTCATATGAATGAGAATTTCTTGTTCCTATAAGCTTCAAAAGTCTTAGGTGTAGTATTAAAGATTTTCAAGTAAAATGAGTAATGCAGAAAGAAATTCCCTGAAATGTGCAGAAAGAAATTCAGAGTGAATTATAATTCAGCCATTATTTTATTCAGTCAATTATGTCTAACGCCGCATGTGGTATCAATCTAAATGATTGACTGAACATATGTGCAATTATCCTTATTAAATACTTCTCATCATGTTGTTTCAGATGCACTGAAATTGTCTAATTTCTAGAGAAAAACGTTATATTTCTAACTGCAGATACTTATTTGTACTAGAGCAGTAGCATCTAAAGGATTATAAACTAGCAAGAAAATACAAAAATGATTTTTATTGTTGAACTTTTATTTAATCTTAAACCACATTAGTTTACAAAGCAATTCAATCTTATTTCAAAGGACATAAAGCCCAAGATAAAAGTTTCAAAAAAGAAAAACATTTTTGAGATTAAACTTTTAATCAAATTGAAACTAAAACAAGTTACAAAATATAGAATGAGAGTGCTAACCTTGGAAATCAAACAGAGAGCGCCTTTGCATTTATCAGGTCAATTACTTGGTACATCGTTCTCCGGATGAAAACACCAGTAGCACATGCAGTTTTAAATCTCCTCAAAAACAGCAACAAAATGATCCAATAAGATCTAGAACAACGGAGATGTAGGTACAATATTAATCATGAGACAAAAATGTTATCAGTTAATTCAGGCAAAGAAATGACAATGTTTGCTCTACCTGTATATTATGAAATCCTGGATAACTCAATATATAGGCAATCTGTGGATCAGCTAGCCTCATACTCGAAAACAATGCCTTCTGCAAGGTTACGTGTTCTTCCATTGCCGAACAACTTCTTTACAATAGCCATGGAGAAGTCGATAACAGTTCCAAAGCCCTTGCAAGTAATCACATTCCCATCAATTACAATCCCGGATGCTTCAGCAACTTGACCAGTTAGTTTGTTGAGAATAGCCGGATGGGCAGTAGTTATTTTACCCTGTATGGCATATCATAATGCTCAAAATATTCCGTTTAACCATTTAAGATGAGAAACGTACAGGAAATATCACCTTGAATAGGCCTTGTTTATGTAAGATCGCAGGAGATGAGCAGATGCCGCCATACACTCTTCCAGATTCTCTCTGTTCTTTAAGCAGCTTCTTCAGAACCTTAGATTTATGCAATCGCTCAGCTCCAATTTCTCCACCCTGTAGTAAAATCAAGCCAGCATGAAACATATTTCAAAGAGAAAAAAGGTTATTACAATCTGCAGTACAGTTTCCTCTCCATTTTTTTTTCTAGAGTATTGTTTCAGTTAATGAATGGGTGCCCAAATTGTCAAATACCAATGCAACTTTGACAGTATTTATCATCCACATAAGCAATTAGTTCTGAAGAAATAGAACATAAAGAACAAAGACATATGTCACTACGAAGTCTTGGCCCCACAAAATGGGAGACTCTAATCAATGCCCTTGGGAATGCTCACAAGTGGTGGACTATGCCATATCAACTGCCACTGCAAACAATACCAAGAGGTTAGAAACATTGTTGGCAGAAGCTAAAGCCTGATATCACTTTGCACAAACTGGGAGAAGCAAATCTTATAGCTAAAATGACAAATCCAATACAAAGGACCTTAAATTGAGCTTAGAACCAATAATCCTTCATTGCTGCCGGAGGGCAAGAAACGCCAATGCACATGAAAAGCCATAGTCACCCCCAAGTGTTATTGCAGCCTATGTTTTCAGAATTGATTTCCCAGCACAGGAGAACTGTGGGAGAATATGCGGGCAATGAAGAAGCCTTTTTGTTGTTTTTTTATAGTGAACCTAAGAAGACTTGAAGAGGCAGTGAATTAAAATAAGATTGAAGATTCTGAAGCCTAAGGGTCTGTTTTTTTGTAAGGTTAAATTTAATAAGGTTAAAATTAAAGTTAGATAGAGATATTTTTTTATTGAAAGTTATGAATGATATGAAATAAAGTTAGTTATTATATTGAGATATGTGCGGGATGTGATATAAAGTTAGTTATTATGTTGAGATATGTGAGAGATATGATATAAGATAGTTATTATTTTAGTAATGTGTGTAGGATGTGAAATAAAGTTAATTTTTAATATTAAATTTTATGTGTGATATGATATGTTAGGTTAAAATTAAATTATATTAATTTTTAACTTCAAAACAAACGGGGCCTAAATGATAACTTTTTGCAGGTTGAAAAACTATGTATCAAGTCCTTGAGTCCCTAACCAAGAGAAAACACAGATCCACAATCTATGCCTCTTAATGCTGAAATAATTCTGTGTGTATGTACTATAATGAATTAATTAATCACAGTGTATCCAAATTCATACCTATTAACAGCATTCATTGAAATTCCTCATGATATATTGCCTTTAAAATTCATGTAACATATTCAGGACCAAGAAACTGCTAGCAATAATTCTAATGAATGATAAAAAGAGTGAAATCATCAGCATTTCTTGAGAAAAATCATTATGAATTTGAAGGTGGCATTTGTCTTACTGGCAGAATGATCAAATCATAGATTGACTCTGAAGCATCATCAATCAACTTGTCAGCGACTATTTTTGTGTTTTGAGATCCTACAACCTGCATACATTTCTCAACAGATGCAACCAAAACATCCACCTTGGCCCGCCTCAATATATCTACTAAAACTACAACTTCCATCTCTTCAGAACCGTTTGCAATTGGAATCAAAGCCTGCTAAGAATTATACATTAGAGCAGGAAAACGCAGCAAAATTCAACTTACATTCATAGTTAGGTACAAAATATATTGAGGTTCTTCTAGTTAAAGAACTAGACCATTCATCAGTTCTAAAGAAGACCATCATTAAAATCCATCTTGTTTCAATGGATACATGCTTTCCTTGCAAGCATAGTGGTATACAATATGTTGTAGATAAATATTTAGGCAAGTGGGGCAACAAAACAAATCATGAACAACAAACTTTAGGAGGCCATAGCTTTTAGTCTAGGAGTCACATTATATGAGATCTACCAACCAAAAAACATTGAAGAGCCCTACGATGTAGTTACCCGAGCTCCCCACTAAGTGTTATCTAGGTTAAGAAAGGCTGTTTGAAGCTACTTCAAGTTGTTCTTGAAGGTGCCATATTTTTTACAAATAATTTTAATTGGCATATTCTCCCATACTCTTAATAGCCTGAATTGGGTATACAAACTAGTTTCAAATTTTCAATCCAGGCAATACATACTCTTTATACCATTGCTTTCGTTTACTCGTTCAGAATTTATTGTTGTTTTCTATCTTTTGATGGTGTTCACAAATCACGAAGAACCGAAGTTAGGGATTTGAATCCTTCCCATCCATGATGGTTGACAATTTCAAATGTGGTGCCAACAAACTAGTTCATCAAACCTACCCATGCTTTAGTTGAGCCGCAATGTTTATATAGGTCTCTACCATAAAAGAAAAATCTATTACCACACGTCTATCAAACCTGCTTTAAATCCTTTAAATTGAAAGAAATCTACCACAAATTCTTAATAAAATTTTTAAGTAACTCCTAGTTTCCATATTATACCATAGAGACAATTTTTATAAATATAAAAGCACAAAATAGTATATTCCACTTATCTGAAATGCTTACATGTGGAGTATGATTAAATGACCACTCAATATTATTGAACTCTTTCTTCAAGTAACGGCTTCCATCAGAGTGAATAAACTACTAAAAAAAACAGAAATTAGCACATCAACATTACTAGAGCAGCAAAAGAATAAAAACTATTCTTTCCTACCAAATGTGTACCACAAAGTATATACCAACTCAAAGATCGAAGGATTCAATTTCAAATTATTACAACACTTATAGAGAAAAAAGCAGTTTTAGAGCAATAAATTGAAAACAGAATGCATCAATTAAGCAGAACTGAAATAATAAGATCAACTACTACAGAGTGAATCCTTTGACATGCAATCATAAGCATAGGCAAAGAAAGGACTATAGAAGACTGCAGAAAGAGGTACTATAACTAGGAAATACCAGCAATCCTCCAACATCTTCTGCAGCATTGTCACCAAAAAGCTGCTGCACAAACGACAAAGCAAACTCAAAGGTCGTCCCAGGACCACGACTTGTAGTCAACTCTCCAGAAACCTGGAGATTTGACTTCACTGCCCAGAAGGTAGGAAGCTTGGCCATAAACGCTGGATGACAAGTTATCTTGCAATGCACATTACATTAACCTCAGAATATAAACCAAGAGATTTTGCAAATGATTTTGACGCCAAATGAAGTCACAGAAGCAACCTGCTTTCTCTTCATTAAACCCCATGAAGTCAATACAACAGCTGGAGCAGCACATATGGCACCATACAACCTCTTATCCTCCGCTTGCTTGGTCGTTATCCTTCTTAGGATATCGGAGTCCCTCAAACGTACAGAACCAGGCATCCCACCCTGAAAAATAAGAATTGACGAAACGAGCAAATATCACCATTTTCAGAAAACAGATCAATCAATGAATCCATCCTCTGGGACTTGTGCACCCCATTACACACTCAGTTTATAATCAACCAAGTAAACGTAAACTGACGATGTGAAATTGGGTTAAATGTTCCATAATATTATGTAACAAAAAATTTTCCATGATATTCTCGAGTGAAACCAGCAAAAAAGTTCACTAACCGGTAAAGCCACGAGATCAAACACCTCGTGTGCGCACTCCAAGATAGACCTGTCGGCCACCAACTTAGTCCCCAAGGATGCCACGATCTCAAGCTCCGGCTCGACGGACGCCACAAGAACATCGGCTCCAGCGCGGCGGAGGACGTCAACTAGAATTACAGCTTCCATCTCCTCCGTCCCTAACCCTATAGGAACCAAAACCTACAAAGAAGAAGGTGACGAACCCCAGCGGAATATAGTTTAGGGTTTCAATTAAAGTGATTGTTGCGTTATAGATAAGAGAGCGGCGTAGAAATTGGAGCGAACCTTCTTCTTCGAAGGGGATGGAGCAGGAGGAGAAACGACAGTCTTTCGCCTGACGGTGCGCCTGGAGGCTTCAGCTGTCGTCAGAGATCGCGACGGAGTGGAGGCGCAGCTTAAAGGCCGGAGTACGGCGGCAGCCATTCTATCCCAGTCTGAGTAGAAGGCCAAGGGAAGAAACCCTAATTGGTGATTTTCGCACATTTCTCCCTTCTTCGGTTTGGGACATTTTATACAAATTCATCCAATTTTTTAAATATTTTATATACCATATTTTTAATGAGATAATTACATACATGCAACATAATTTAATTTTATTTATGACTTACTTATCTATTCTTAATTAATTATACTATACATACTCAAAATATTATTAAATTTTACTTATACACATTTTAACTTATTTATATTATAATGAGTAATTATAATTTTTCAATAATCTAACTATAATTAAATTACAAAAAATCTGAGCCGTTCATCATATTATTTTAAAAATATTTAAATATTTTTTGAGTTAAAATTCTAAAACCTTAATGTTTAGGTGACGACAAAAGAAGAAGATATCCACGATGTGAATTGATTTTAGGACAAATCAGCACTTTAGTGTGGTATTGAGGAAGAGAAAGATATATATACTATTAAGAGTAAAAATATAATTTTAATAATTTACTAACAGAATATTTTTTTTCAAAAAGATTTTGATTAAGTTTTAACTCAAATGTGTGTATGTAAGATTTTATAATATTTTGAGTGTGCATAGCATAATTAATTAAGAATGAATGAGTAAGGCATAAATAAAATTAAATTATGTAGCATGTAGGTAATTATTCTTTTTTTAATTTAAATCATTACTCTTTAAAAATAATAACAATAAATAATTTTTTTAATTCTTTTACATAAACTTTTATATAAAAATATTATTTTATTTCACATGCTTAAAAATTTTTAATAAAAATATTATCTTTATTTTCCTAATATTTTTAGTTTAAAATATAAAATAAAGATAATATTTTTATTAAAAATTATTAAATATGTGAAATAAAATAAATTTTTTTTATATTAAAATTTGTGTAGAATAATTTAAAAAATTTATTATTATTATTATTATTATTATTATTGAAAATAATGTCATTTTAATTTTAATTTTGATCATTAGGTCAAATAGGCCTTTAAATAATAATGAGTAATGACTTGAAATTTAAAAGTAAAATTCATTATAATATACCTTTTTTTGAACATAATTTAATTCCCTATCTTTACATTATTTCGAGAGTAAAAGTTACAGTATAAAAAGTGACAATAAAAACTTCAATTAATGCAAAATAGATATTACAACTACTGCGGCAAAAGAGGGAAAAAGCAAAATTATTGAAATTTTTTTATTGAACTTAAAATGTATATGATGAAATTTTTTTTTTTAAATTGTAAAAATTACTTGACATATAAAATAAAATTTAAAAAATTTACATACATAATATTTATTTTTTCTTCAATTAAATATTAAATTTTTATTTTATAATTTAACTTTTCAAATTTTTAAAAATAAAAATTAGTGATATACATATATTCACAAATATATTTATAAAATTAAATAAATAGCAGCTAATAATTATGACAAAGAAAAATCTTTAAAAAAAAATTTAAAAAAATCTGAATATGTTATTTGAAAAAAATTGAAGTTTAAACTGAAAATAAAAAAATAAAAAATATAATATGTTATTAGAAGAATTAAAAGATATATACCTTAACCTCTCAATTAAAAATTAAAATTTCTGTAAATATAAAATTAAATTATTTTTTTTATATTCAAATTTGTATAACACATGATATAAAATCAACATTTTAAACCGTTAGTTAGAATTTGGAAAAAATTAACATATATAAAATCAACTTTTAGCAATTATATATATATATATTGTGAAATCTAACGTGTTGGTGTTACTTTTTTTAAGATTTAATAACTTTTTAAACTTTTTTATTAATTAGCAGTCTTAAACTAAATTAATACTGTAATTTATAGACATATAATGTTTTTTATATAATACAAAACATATTTAAAAAAGTAATTATCATAAATATAAATTTTATAAATATATATAACATAATATATAGTTAATGATTTATGTGATATATATACGATTGTTCCAATAAAATAATTACAAATTATAGTGAAAGTCGGTTGATATTAGATTTCAAGAATGACAATACAAAAGAAATTCTTTTTTACATATATCTGTAATTTTTCGATAATATTTTTTTGAACATCATAGTACGTTGAATGGATGATCATGATCAGTTTATTCTCTTTCATTAAAAAAAAAATCAATTTATTCTTTTAATCAAGGTTTAAAAAACCGGACCGGTCCGGCCGGTTCAACCGGTCGAACCGTGAACCGGTCAGCCAACCGATCCGGTTTAATTTTATAACCGAATCCGCTTAAAACTGGTCAGAACCGGTCTAAACCGCAGTTCAACCGGTCAACCGGTACGGTTGGACTAGTTGAATTTAAAATTAAAAAAAAAATCCTAAACTCTGAGTCCCTAACTCAGCCTCCGTTCGGCCTCTACTCGCACGACAGTCACGAATTCGCGATTTCTCTTGCCTCGCACTCTCCTCTCAAGCCCTCATCCTTTCGAAATGATTTAATATTTTAGTATTTTAGTGATATGAAATGATGAAATGATTTAGTATTTTAATATTGATAAAGCATATATTTGTTCAGATCTTTTAATAATGTACTAAATATTATACTCAATTTGTGATTTGTGAATATTTTGTTGGATTATTGTTATTTCGATTTGTTTGAAAATATTTTTTAGGTTATTGACATAAGATATTATTTGTTAAATTTTATGTCTAATTATTGTGTTGATATGTGAATAATATATATCTTAACTATATTTATATTATATTTTATTAATTTTTTTAATTTTTATTTCATTTCGGTTCGACCCCAATTCGACCATTAAATTTTGAAATTTTCAGTCTCTCGATTCTGAAGCCGGTCCGGTTTTAAAAACCTCGCTCTTAATGCAAATATGATAAAAAAAATATTTTATTTTAATGCAAAGCGCAGATCTGAAAGCAGTGCTAAACTCAGTACCTTTCGACCGTTGGGAGAATTTGAAATTCAAATTTCGGATTCCCAAATAAAGAGAGAAAAGTAAATACTTGCGAAAAAGAAGAAGGCGAGGGTGAGCACAGACAGAGCGCAAGATGAAGAGCTCCATCTTCTCATCGGCCTCCTCTTCCAAGTTGCCTCCGGCGGCGGCGACCGCCTCCCTCTCCGGTGGTGGAAGTCGAGACCGTCCGGCGCCGGCGACGGGTGACAGCAGTTGCTACTTTCCCGGCTGCCGGAAAGACACCAATTGCCACTGCGAGATCTGCCTCGCCAGCATCAACGCCACCCTCGACCTAATTCCCTCCAGCAGCTCCATCACCAAGGTCTCCTATTTAAGATCCAAGTCTAAAAGTACGCCGCAGCAGCAGCGACAACGGCCCTCGACTGCAGCGGACCCGGCAATGCCAGCGACTCCTCCAGCTTCTCCCGTGTTTAACAGATCCACCTCATCCTCCTCCCTCACTCCTCCGATGGAGTCGACGGCTAAATCACGGCCGCCGGCTAGAGAGGTTTCGGTGAAAAAGAAGAGGTCTGGGGTTTCGTTGACCTGGGCACTGATCCTTCTGCTTTGTTTTTCCTTGCTTGTGTTTCTGGATCTAGGGTTTCTGAAAGGGTTATTGGAAGGGTTTGGACCGAGATTAACGAGGGAGATGGTGAACCAGATTGGGGAAGAATCTAGGGTTTTTTCAGGGGATTTGAAAGGAAAAGTGAGGATTTTGGAGCTCAAGATTGGAGCTTTGGTTGGCGAAGGAGTCTCGAACTGCAGCTCGCTGGAGTCGAAATGGGAAATGGATCAAGTAACATCTTCATCCTTCCTATTGCTTAACTTCTGAAACAAAGATGGTTTTTTTCTTTGTGCTGAAATTTCGAAACTGCAGCAAAATCATCACTTCCTCTTCCGTTGGAACTGCGTGATATACGAATCCATGGCAGAGAAAGTCAGCGTCTGGGGCAGCCCTCTCCGAACTTGTGGGAAGATCATCGCTGGTTTTTCATCTAAATCATTCATTCTTCTTTCCGGTAGAATCACAGAGGTGCCCTGCTCTATCATTCTATAATCCTTACTGCAGCTCACCTTCATATGTTAAAAGCGATCATGATCAGTATATAGATCCATACTTTAAAAACTGAAATATGCATTGCTCTCTCTTTCTGTGATCAGTGGTCGGATCGAAAGCTCGAACCAATCTTGAGACCGGGAAATGGAAGTTCATGGATCTTAGAGAGGATGAGCTCAACTGCTGTTCTGTTGGAGAAGAACACATGGGTTTTGATGTATGAAAGGAACTCACTGTTTGAAGGACCAAGATTGCTTCCAGCTGCTCTGAAGTTGATGCTGAGAAAGGGAAATTGGAGGCTTCTTACCTTCGCTTCTCTTTCTGGTTCCTTCGTTCAATCTAAAGAAAGTAAGAATCTGATGCATCCAACTTAATGTGGAGATATCTGCCTTTGCTCTTTGATTTTTACTGAAAGAGGATCTCATTCCTTGTGGGAGTTGCTTCTTTTCGCTTCTTCTGAGATTTTTAAGTTTGCACAAATAGATTTACTGGTTTTTGCGAACATGAGCCACATGACAATCTTCATTTGCTTATTACTTTTGTTCATAAAATTAAAAATAATACGTTGACCAAATTAAATCGATTAAAATCCAATATGATCAATAAACTAGATGGATTACTCAAACTAGTATCAAAATTCATGAATATAGTAGTTTTTTTTTTTTGAAATTAATAGACTTGACAAATATTATTACTACTATATTTACACAATTCCATTGGTTTGATTATTTTTATAAATTGATAATAAAGTTAGGTTCATATTTTTATTATTTAATCAATTATTGCCTATTAATAAATGGTTGGAGCTTTTGTTCTTTCTTTAGATTTTTCGATTGATTGTTCTATTTTTTTATTAACGTTATGGTAAACTACTATTGTATTCTTGAGGTTGACATGAACTTTAAATTAGTTGATTAATTTTTAAACTTTTCACATGAGTCTAGGTTGATAGAGTTCAAGATAATCTATGAATTTTGAAAACTTTCATGTAAATCGCCAATATTGATAGAATATTTTAAATTAATCTTTCAAATTTTTTTTTCTTGTTAACATTTTACATTCTTAAAAAAAGAGATAAGAGTTAGGTTGAAACTTCCTATTAATCTTAGGCTTTGCTTGGGAAATAATTATTTTAGTCATGACTAGAATAGCTATATTAAAAGTTATATTTAAAAGTTTTAATTTATTTAAAAATTTTAAAATTATTTTATATCTCATTCTATATAAATTTTGACATTAAATAATAACTTTATATTACATTCAATATGATTCTCAATAAATTAATTAATTTTTTATATATCTAATATAATTTTTAATATAACTAATTCACTTAATTTCACATTATATGTATTTTTTGAAAAAAAATTATATTTTTTAAATTATTTTTTTCTCCAACAAAAAAGAGTGGGGGAGTAGATTACCCTTACCTTAATTTTTTAAAAAATATTTATAATATTTATAAAATTGAAAATAGCAGAGATATAATTATGAACTCATTTATGATTGGTTGGATAAGTTTATTTTTGAAAATCTACTTTTTCTTTCACAGTTAACTCTTAAAAAGCAAGTCTATGTGGGATTATTTTTAAAAAATAAAATATTATCTAAATTTTGAAACTTAATAAATAATATCACGTAATTTCACGATTTTAAAAAATTCTTAATGTAGGTTGTTGAGTTTTTAAAAATATTTTATTCATGGCCCTTATGTTAAAAGAAAAATATAAAATTAAAGTTGCTATTTCTCTCTCTCTCTCTCTCTCCTCTTTACAGCAACATGAGAGCAATTCTGTCATTTTAAGTTATGAATTTCATTTAAAATAAAATCATCTTAAGGTTATGATAGAAAAATTATAACTTTCAATGATTTAAATATAAAAATATTATTTTTTAATTTTAAAAATAATATAATTTGAGTATTTTCTAGGAAGATCATTCATCCTAATTTTACTCTAGCTCAAATTTATTTAATTACAAATTTTTTGAATATTAGCCTCATAATTTTACTCAAAAGATGTATCTATAATTTGAGATTACGTTATCTACTTATATAATTCAAAATCTTCTCCTCTTTTGATATGAGATGTTCATTTTTATGCCTCTCACACTAATATTTATCAGCCTGTAAGTCTGTTAGGAGCCACACTTTATTTTAATGATTCTCTTTTCTTATAATATTACTCGGTAATCACTCTCTGCTATCTTCGGCTATAGGTGTTACAAAAATAATAAAATTTATTAAAATATCCGATTGAAATATTTATGTCAACATCAAAGAAGCAATTAAAAGTCATTTTGAGACTTAGAAATCTAGACGAAACATTTTAAAACTCGTAAATATATATGATATTATCTCTTAACTTCAAGAATCTTGATAAAATTTTTCTTTGTAAAATATCATGACTTCTATTATCAAAGAAGGTTTTCATGGTAAAATTTACATTAACCTATGGTTACTGCTGGACTAAAATAAATATATAATACATATGATTAACTGTTTTGTAAATAGTGTCATGCATATGATTCAGAGTGTAAATTATGTGGAGCACACGACTTACTATTTTTTAAACTACATGTCTATTTGACATTAATTCATGCTTTTTTTAGTTTGTTATTTTTTTCTACGATAGGCTCATCTCGATTCGGCTCGAGATCGGCATGATTTAATGTATATATTATGTATTATATATATAATATGTTTTCTAAATCGAGCAAATCTCAAGTCGGATCGAGCTGGGGTAGGCTCAGCTCAAGATCGGCTCAAAATCACCACCGGGCCAAGCTTTTGGCTCGTTAGTCTGCTAGTTTAGATCAACTAAATTTTGATTTGATCTAGAATCGATTTAACTTTTGATTGGTTTTCAATCTTCGATCCATATAATACCCTTAGATCTTTCTTATTTGGTTTCAGTCTAAAATGAATTTGGACCTATTTGACATATGACCAATTTAGTCAAGCTAAAGATCAAAATAGTTCGTTAATTATAAAAATTAAAAAATAATATTAAATTAATTTTTATAACACTATATACATCTTTTAATATAAAAAAATTTATTTTATTTTACATTCTATAAAATAATATAGAATAAAATAATTATTTTTTTACATAATATAATATAATATTAAAATAATATTAAGCCAAAATTACTTTAAGAACTATCTTAAACTTTAGGGTAAATTGCATCTAGGTCATTGAGGTTGAAAGAGTGTTACAAATTGATTTCAACTTTTAAAAAATCTCTGTTTTAGTTTGAATATTGTAAAAGCGCTACAGTTTTGATTACTCTTTTATTCATCTTTTTCACAAAATTTTTTGATAGAAAAGTATGAAATTTTATTATTATTTTATTAATTTGAACTGTTTATATATTTTTAAAGAAACTTTATACTTCTTTATTCTTATTAAATTTCAAAAATTTAATAAAAATTTAAAATTTTAAAATTATAAAATATAAATATTAATATTTTAAATTATACTCTAAGATTTTGTTTGGCACGAGAACAAAAATAATACTAATTTAAAAAATAAATAAATTTTTTAATTATTTTATACAAATTTTAATATGAAAAAAATATTATTTTATTTTATATATTTAATAATTTTTAATAAAAATATTTATTTTATTTTAGATTCTCATTTTGTCATATATTACGAGAAATTTTTTAAAAAAATTCTATTCATAGTATTTATATGGACCTATAGGAGACAATATTAAAGATGTTATCAAGATATTGGAGTCAAATAAAAAGTTTTAAAAATTGTTGATCGGTAAGATGATAACCCGTAATTTGAAGAACCTGGATGATATTTTTCCTAATTTAAAACCTTTTAAATTAAAATCTAGCTAGTAACCCTACTCACTCTTCAGCCCTGTTTGGCAATGGACTAAAAATCATCTACTGGCAATCGGGCAGAGCCCCTGATAGAGCTATCAACGCTTCTCGAATCCAAATCCGACAAGGTGATGCTTCTTTGCTAGTTTTCCCCGTCCTAGGGCTTCTCTATCCCTAATTTCTCTGTGCTGTCTTACGCTTCGTTGGAAGCCAGTCTGTTCAAGGAAGCCAGTCTGTTCGGACAGCGAATCGTTGAGAGAAGATCAGATATGGTATTTTAAGATGTTCATTTTTGGTTTTTACAGGATAAGATAACAGATGCAGAAAGTTTGCTTATTCGGAACTGCAAGGCTAAGGCGGTCGACAGCTTCTTCATCGGAGCCCTCGTCTCTTCTGCTGCAGTGTATACAGGTATTGAAACCGAGGAAACAAAACTTTTATGGTGTATGTATTTATGTCTCTAGATATCGTGTTGTTTGAAAGTTGCCTCCTAATTCAAGATTATCTGCATGACAAGGATCTGCGGATTAAGGTCTAAATGCTCACTTGCTCTGATAAATGTTTTGCTTAATGTTATACTTGAGAGTTGAGTTCTACAGATATTGCTTGGAAACGTATTAAGAAAATACATGGCTTTATTTTCTTTACTGGTTTAAGTTTAAGCAATGACCTCAGGGTGATAAAAGCAGGAAAAGGTGTTTGGATGAAAATAAAAATGGTATAATTAAGTTGTCTTAAGTCTTGCTCTGTATATATCTTCTGAAAAGCTTGACACTGCCATTAAGATGGTAGTAAGTTGTAACCATTTCAATGAAAGCTAAATAGCAGGGTGCATCCATGGAGCTTCATGTGCCGTTGAGGATTCTGTGGACATGTACTTTGGCTATGTCGGCTGTGATGATGATCAGCTCTTCGTAGCCACTTTGTATATGTCAGCCGTGGGGAAGCAAGGAGTGCACATTAAATGATTGAAACTAAAAAATTGAATCAAACTAATTAAATTTATTTGGTTTAGTTTAGTCAAGAATCTGTTGATTTGATCAATGGCTTCATATGAAATTTAAACTAATTTGATTATTTGATTTTATTTTGGTTTCATATTTGTGGAAACCAAACTGAGCAATTAACTGAATATGTTACTAAACAAATATGACTGAGTTTGTACATATTGTGTAGTGTGTATTGCATGGAAATTTATCAGATTTTAGTTTTCTAGGCATTGTGCTCTAGTTTGTACATATCACACCTGTTTATTATTCAATGAACTTTGTTTAGTGACAGTTTTTTTTTTCCTTTTTGAAAATCAAGCTTTAATGGGTAAAGACAAGAAGTTGCTACTTGTCCCAGGCTTTTGTGAAGTTCTAGATTTGATCATTTTCTTGGAAATTTAAACTTTTATTTTGATGAAGGTCCACCAATTTGGCTTTAGTTGAACAAAATTGAATTTATTGTACTTTGTTTTGTTGTTTCGTTAATTAAACTGACTGAACCTATTGTTTACACACCCCTAAGGAAGACATTGTTATAAGTATTGTAAATTTGTGATTGAATATTTCTTACTCAGCCAATGAACTGGGAGGATTTCTTATAGTTGATGGTCTAGAGCAAATCTAGGGTCAAAGCTCAAAATTGTGTGGATGTCTTTCTTCTAGAGTTCTTTAGTTGTTGAGGCAGCACTTGTGTTGAGGTCCTTGTGGGTGAGTTACCTTTCTTGCATGCGCTTATACTTCAACTTTCTAGTGCCCAGGATTGTGGCCTCTATTGATCCTACTGTTGATTAGTATTAACAGTTCATCACTTTTGTTAAAGTGATGGTTGCAGATGCCATGAAAGACATAGTATCGGGATGCATCTTGATTTAGTCTTGGGATTTTGCTTGGAAACATGGCCTTGACAAATCTTTTCGCTTCAATGGCAAAAATATTTATTTGATTGAATAGTTTAGAGTAATGCTCACTTTGTAAGATGCAACTTCATGTATGTGCTTCAAAGGTAGTTGGAGAAAAGACAAAGGTGACTGGATTTGTTCCAAAAATGTTTTGCCTTATTTGGGGAAGGTGAGAAATCATTTCTTGATGTTTTTAGCCTTTTGGGGTGTTGAGGCCTTGCAGAGGGAATTTTCAAGATGGATCTTCTTCTTGGCTTGATATAATACCTTTGTTGATGTTCTCGGCGAAGGAAGCATGGAGCTCGCTTTGTGGGAGCCCATTGATGAAGGTTGTCAGTTGTGTTTTTCGTTTGCACCACGATAAGCGTTCAAGCATGATTGTGTTGATTTGGTTGAGTTCAAGGATTGTTCATAAAGGTAGCTCGGAAGTGTTGAATCTTGTTGAAAATCTATCGTGTGTTGGTTGAGATTGTCAATTTACCCTTGAGGGAGCTTGTAGAACCATTCCAAGGTCACCTCTGTTTGAGTGTTGCCAAACATCTTGATGTAGGATAAAGTTGGGGATGAGTTTCCTAAAGCTTTAACTAATGCAAATTAATGTGCTATGTGTATGTTTGAAACCAAATAATATAAAAGACTACTGAGATATTTTATCAAACACTTGATGTGCAAGCTAGGTGATGCAGTCTTGGCTTAAACTAACCTAAACGGTAAGGGTCTTATGGATGAAATGCAAATTAAAGGGAGCTACATGATTAAGTTAGTGGGAAAATTTACTCAATTACAATAAAGTCTCTAACCTCATAGAAACATAGAACTAAATAGAATTTTATGGTTCCATTCAAGTGAATGTTAGAAGGCAAGTTAAGAAGATAAGGCTAGAACATATTTTCATCTCAAACATAAAGTAATTCATCCACTACCACTACAATGAGTTCAAACTTCAAAAACATTCCCAAAGTAAGATAAAAGCTAAATCCACATGATAGTTTTAAAATTGGATTGAAAATACATAAAGGGGAAATGACTAGAAGAAAAAGAAGGAAGCAAGAGTTCAAAATATGGTGGAGAACATGTAGGAGAAGGTAGAGATACCGTGGAGACTTAAAACCTTCAATCCAAAGCGAGGAGTGACAGTCCTTGAGTGGTGGCAATTGCTACAGCCGGCTGGTCAGCGTGGTGAACTCCAAGGGAAGAGGGGGCCGACGACAATAGAGTGAGGACCTAATTTGGGCGGAGGTTCCAACTTTTATGATAATCTTTTTTACCTTAATTCTCCCCTCTCTTAATTATTTATATCCAACCCTTAATAATCTCATCCATTAGGATGATCTAGTGGCTAAAATTAGAGGGAGGTTGGGCTCAAAATAAAATACCAAATAGCTTTCTAAATAAAGCCTCAAAATGTAATATACATCTCCAAAAGAAAATACCTAAAATCCCAAAATAAAATCTCAAAATACATGACATGTTTCTCTCATCTCTCTACCAAGATACATAATATGCTAAATAAAATGAAAAAAACAAAAGAAAATAAATCATAAGAAAGGTGGATCTTACGGGATGGTGAAATCCTCCCACTAGTCATACTGTCTACAGCAAAGTCGATACCAAGGATGCTCTACATCACATTTGGTATTTATCTGCATCAGAGACGGGGTTGCATGTCCAGGAGTTCTTTAAGCTCTTGATGTGTTGTGTGGGGTTTATTTTACCATCGTATTGAGCTTTGATGGTTTGAATGTGTGGGTATTAGGGCTGTTTAAATAGCCAAGATGGAAAGAGCTATTTTGCTATGCTTCATTAATGGGTTTGGTAGGATACTATACTCCCAGTCTGCTCTCTCCTTTATAGAAGTGCTAGTCTATTTATGATATGCTTTGGATCTAGCAAGGGGAAATTGATGTAGCTAGATAGCGAAGAGCCCTATGTATTTTAAGCACGATCAGCTCTGATGCAACAACAATAACAACAATCATCAAGCTTTTATCCCACTAAGTGGGGTCAGGCTATATCAATCCTATATTTTTATTACTTTTTATCAAATAATATCAATTTTGAAAGTGTGTCACCACTGCTTTGCATTCTCGCCAAACTCGCACAAGCTTGCTGATTCTCATCGTTTGCCATCGCAACGCTGCTTGCGCGCAAGTAGGCTGAGCGAGCAAAGATGGTTTGTTGCCTTGCGCGTGGCTGCCTACACGCAAGCAAGCCTCGTGCACTAGGTCGAGCAGGTCATGCTTGCGATGGTAAGCAGTGCGAACAGGCTGTGCCAACTTGTGACGGCCTGCGTGACCGCAGGCTAGACGCCACCGCAGGCATGCAAGAAGGCCCCGTGCACGACGGTAGCCTGCTTGCGCGCAGGCGACCTCGCGCTCAGCCGTGGGAACGGCAAGCTTGAGGCGAGGCACGACGAGCTCGCGGCTGACCAGATCCAGATAGGGGTAAAATAGTAAATTAAAAAATATTTATTTTAATTTTAATTTTTTATAGTAGATGACTTAACGGTATATTGGATGGAAAATGTTATGTTGAAGTTAAGTGGAAGCTTTTTAGAAATAGTGGATTCCTGTGAATTGTATAGTAATTTAAAAGATCTGTCTAGCATAATTTCAAATATGTGGATCTCTATGGCAAAGTGGGCAAACCTCAGGAGCCTAAGTGAAATTGTCTTTTAATTTAATTTCTTTATTATTAGCACAATCTTATATATTATCTTTATTCTTATAAATATGTATCAATATTTTTTTATTTATTTAACATCTTTTTATTTTTCTAAATATATTAAACAACTTAGTCAGCCAAGAAACTCCATCTCCTATATATTTTTAAATATTTATTAGAATGTTATTCAGTTTTATTGTTTTTTTAAACTTTATTTTCTTTAAAGCTCCCAAATTTTAGTTTTACTAGTATTCCGGATGTAAAAATTAAATTCTATCTTCTTTTTGGATACTAAATTCAATAAGATCAATTGTATTATCACAATCATTATTGAAAAATATTTCAAAATAATTCATCGATCTATGTTGAATATTTTCTTTCTTAAAAAATATTTTTTTTATTTTCATTTTTAATGTATTTTACTTCAGTCAGATTTTTTATTTTCTTATCTCTTATCTTGACAAATTTATATGTGTCTTTCTTCTTTTTAGTATTCAACTTTCTTTATAGATCTTCAAAAGTCACTTTTTTTTTATATTACAAATTACTTGGATTTTTATCAGGCAACTTCATACTTCTTTAATTTTTTTTGCTCTTACATTTATACTGGTTTTTATAACAAATTTTTTTTCTTTAATCTTCTTTTCTTGTACATTTTTTTTACTACCAAACATCGTTATTATTTTGAGCTTTTCATTTGAATTCTCCTAGTTTATTCTTTGCAATCTTATGAATGCAATTAGCAACCCTAATCACAAAAGATTAGCTTTCCATTCAATGTTTTATTGCCTAAGTTATAGGACTTTTTTTTAAAGATATTTTTTGTTTTCATTCTTTAGATTTCACTATCGAATCTAGGGCAATATTTTGGCTTTCTATTTCTTTTCCAACACGTTATTCTAAAATTTAAAATTATTAATCGATGTTGGGTAGTCAAATATTTATTTAGAATGATTTTACAATCTTTACAGTTCAAGTGATTTTGTTATTTTATAAGGAAATAATCAATATATATTTTTGAACAATGAAGACTCATTTTATAAATTTATGGTGGGGACACAAATCAGCATTGAATTAGATGGCTAGGATGATGTCAAGTGCTGAATCAAAATTCAAATTCAAATTAATTAGAGCTATTAGAGATTTTCATATTATCTTTATTTAGATTTGATTTGATTTGATTCAGAGCATATTTGAGAGGTTTGGAAGACTCACTATATTTGAGAGGTTTGAAAGACTCACTATATTTGAGAGGTATGAAAGACTCACTATATTTGAAGCTGATTTTATTTATTTTAATAGGATTAGTTCCATATTTATTTTTATTTATTTGATATTTTATTTCCTGCATTCAATATTGTATTTTCAAATTTTTTTATGAGATCTCTATATATAAAGAGGTCGTCTTGCATTGTAAATGGGATAACATTTGATGAATGAAATTATGTTTGAGTTTTAATGGGTCAATATTTCGGTGAAGGAAAGGGTAGGGTTAGCCTTTGGTGAGAATCCTCA
>KZ451955.1:1668405-1727495 GCA_002786265.1 Apostasia shenzhenica
CTTGAATCTGATTTATTGAATTTAAATTGGCGCCCTAATCTAAATTGATAAATTCTTATTTATCATACGATCCAGTTTAATTTTAATTTTAAAATATCTTAATTTACGGGATTCAAAATTCTTATTTATCATATAATTTATCTAGAAAATATTTTTCTCTTAATTAAAATAATTTACTAATCAATTTTGCTGAATATAAATAAAAAATATGATTTGCAATTTTTTTTCCCGTTTCGCATCAATATACTTATCTCTTGTTTTGAATGAAATATTAACAACAAAAAAACATAAGTTAAGGAAAATTCTTAGTTAGTTTTACCTTCCTTATTAGTCTCCTTAAACTATACCTACCGTGAATACTATTAAATTTTTCAATTACTTTTCCAACATATTTGTTTACATCCCCTCCGATAAATATTCTTTTCTCCTGAGGCATTCATTGTTCCAACTCTTCTAAATCGTTAGTGTAAGTCTTACGCTACCAAATAAAAGGTGTTTTACTTGGGAGTATATATGAAAAAAGTTTTCTAGCATGCTATATGATCTAAGCATGCATAACTAAAATGCTTGAATATTAGAAACTTCAAAATTATAACGAAATGTAATGCAAGTGAAGATTCAACTAAGTTAACATGAAAATTATTAGTTTGCCTATTTACGCCTAATTTCATGGAAGTTTTGAGAGATTATAGGTGATCTATATAAATTCATGAACCTTAAGCAATTAAAATATGAAAATTACAGAGTTTCTATGAAGAATTAACTTAGATTGCACCAAACTTAAAACAAGCCTGCACGTGTGAAGCAACCTAGAGATTGTTCAATGTGATAACAAGAAGATATGTAAATTTTATTGGTGATGGTGTAGGATCAGAACATGAATAGTTATTGGGCAATAAAAGCTTCATGTCAAACTTGATGCTAGATTCAACTTAGTAAACGGAGACAACTCAGACCAATTTTTCCTGGATTTAAACTGAGAGCAGATAGTTTGACATTTTTTTATTAAGGAAATCAGAATACAACTCAGCAAGATAATAAAGAACCAAAAACATGATTCATAAATCTGAAACCAATATCATTTACAGGATCTTATGTTCAGTTTTTGACATAGAAACCAACAAGAAAGTAGATTTCAATCCAGGTTTGAATCATTTCAGCAAAGGCAGAAAACGCACTAGACTCAAGAAATTGGAAACCACTAAAACAGCAAGAAAAACATTCAGCAATATATCTAAGAAGAAAATCCAAATCAATTAGGAATAGCAAGAAAATGGATACTGAATAATTCCAAATAGAACCTCAAGTTTATAACTAAGGAACTGCAGCTCCTCTAGGCCTCTGCATCAAACCCATGGCTAGAAGATGACCGGTTGCAACCATTACTGCTCTGACGATGATTCGATGCCACTTGCGTTGGGATCACTCAAGCCAAGAAGAAATCTCTTCTCTGAACTCAGTGGAAACTCTAATCAACTCATCAGCCATTTGTTCAACAACAAACATGAAACCATCTTTATAGATGAGAGGAGGAAAAGGGAGACCTGTACTCTATGCATGTGCCGCATCAGCTTGGGGGATGTGGGAGAAAGAACGACAATGCGGGTCGGTGTTGGCATGGACTGCAGAGAATAGGTTGCATGTTCGACGAAAATTGGGCTCGGCAGACTGGCGGACCGACTCTTTTAGGTTGGATTTGTGGAACAATTGCAAGCTAGTCTTCTATTTGTTGCTCCATTATACATAAGTTCCTTTTTATTCCCATTTAATCACTTTGAACCCAATTCAACCCCAAATTGTACCCAATTGTATCCAACTTATGCGTAGGATACCAAAATGGGCATTCCCTGTTCAATTGACTTAGATGACTTAATTTACATAATTTCAGATATGATTGACACAAACAACAAAATAAATGCAAAATAAGTTGATATATGCTTGGTTGTGTAGACCATGCTGATGCTGCTGTCACTGGCTGAAATGCCCCTGCATCAGAATGGGTCTGTTGAACTGAGCTTGGTAAGGCCGAAAATCGCCTATTTTAGATCTTGTTCCTGCCGAGTTTAGTTGGGGGGAAATGTAGTAGTAATAGTGTTTAAGGTGGTTGTGGTTGGGGTTGAATGTGAGTCTTTACTAGAGTTGTGAGGGAATCACATGTTGGATAGTGTTCATTGTTTTGATCATTTGAGTTATTAAATTTGATAGTTGGTTAAGGCATTCCTCTGCTGCCTATGTGGTAGCTAGTTGAGGAGTGGCAACAGTGATCGAAGTGTTATTGTTGGGAGAAGTGTTCTCAGATTTTATTCATCCACCATAATACAAATAACAAAAGAAGGCATTGGTTTACATCAAATTATTGTGAAAAAATTACGTTTATTAAATCAGATGGATGGAAAATGCCAAATATGGGTAGAATAGGGGAGACAGGAAATTTAGTGTGGAACCTGAATGCCTTAGAGAAACCCGTGATGCCAAGCTTAATGATTTAACCCACCAACAATAGAAGAAAGTATACAAAACAGATATTGTTATAGTTCTTGTATGGGAAAAGGGAAGAAGTTTACAAAGGTTTTCTTTGAGGCCTCTGTAATGGAATGAGAGGAGATTCAAAGATGAAGCTGAAAAACTTGTGGCTTGTCAAAGATGCTTTCCTTGTAGAGGGAGGATAGTGGTTCACGTAGTGGATCCTTTGTCCTCGTTTTCAGTATCTCTATGTAGATAAGTAAAAGCTAATAATGACTTCTGGCATGTTGCTACATATTTTGAAAATTATATTTTCTGTTTCAAGTTTTGGCGTGATATAGGGAGGATATGGGTGGTGGTAGCAGCTTTGATGGGTACTTGTGATCACTTTATTGCATGGGTTTGATTCGACTAATCGGGAGTTAGAGCGAGATCACTTGAATATGGCAAGATGGATAATTGGAGTTGAACCAATATCTTCGGTTTAAAGATTTTCGCCTTTGACTTTAATGTTATCCTTTCCATTTTGTGGTTTATCACTTGTGCAATTCTGATTTAAGTGTCATTTTTGTGATTTGAACAAGTTAATATGAGAAACTTGGCCAGATGTTGATCACTATATATATATTTTTCCCCTAAGGAGAATAGTTAAGTTTTCATTGGTATCTTTTACTATGAATGTTAATAGCTATTTTATTTATATTTTTCCCCTAAGGAGAATAGTTAAGTTTTCATTGGTATCTTTTACTATGAATGTTAATAGCTATTTTATTTCATAGCAATATTTAATAGCTTTTTGAAACCTGCAGTAACTAACAGGCTCAGACGTTTGGATAGAGTCTTCTTTTCAGCTGGTAAGCAAGCATGCTTGAGTTGACTTGCACATCCACATCTGTTACTTTAATGCATTCTTGCAAGCATGCTCATGTTCACCTGATGTCGACTTGTAGGTATGCATTGATTGCTAGAACGGTTCCATTATTATTATTATTATTATTATTATTATTATTTTGTGAAATTGGGTTGATATTGGAATTACATATACATGCCTGAATGCACCCTGACTTTCCCTTTTTTTTCTTACTTTTACATGCAGATGGAATGTGAATTTGATGTAAATGCGAAGTGTCTGCTTTCTTAATGTTTTTTTGAATTAGAATTTGTTATTGTCATCTTTTCTTTATTTTATGCCCAAAGTAGATTTCCAGACAACCTTAACATTTGATGGAACCACACTTAGATAGTTTGAACATATAAATTGTAGGCCAATAGAATCTCCAATAAGAAAAAGTTAGATTATTAGATCTTATCCATGTAAAAAGAGGAAGAGGAAAGCCAAAAAAGACGTGATAAGAAACTATAAGAAATGATTTTACATATTTGGAGCTAATTGAGGATTTGTTAATTAATAGAGTGCATTAAATAAAAGGTTTCATATAGCCGACCACCATTTAGTGAGATAAAGGCTTAATTTGTTATTATTTTGTTGAATTTATATGTAAAGGATTCAATTCATAAATTGATAAGAAAGTATTGGAAGTAGAATCTTTAGAGGTTATGATTATCAACCTAAAATAATGACTGTTGTTGAAACATGAACACCTACAAGAATATTCAGTGATAATATTAATTTCTTTCCTGTCTTTGTTTTCTTTTATTAATCACCTTTACCCTGTCTTAGCTAGATGATACACTAGTATGTACCTTTTTAATGGACTTCCCAAACATTCCTGTCCTCGGATTTTACCTGGTTTTTTAGTCACTTTATTGAATACATATTGTTGACGCATCTTCCACCTCTGACCACAGAAGAGCTGTAACATATTCTTGGTACTCATCCTCATAAATGGGGCTGCAATGAACTGATTCTAGCCGAGCTTGATTGTGTTCATACTCAAGCTCGTTTCAGATTTCGTTGTTTAGGCTTATTCATAAATAAGCCAAGCTTTTGGCTGCTCTGTTCAAGCTCGTCCATTTACAAATGGACGAACTCAATTCGAGATTGTTCGTGAATTAGCAATCGAACTTGTAAATGGAGGAGCTCAATTTGAGATTGTTCGTGAATTAGCAATCGAACTCCTTTTTTTTTATTTATCCCCTGGACACTACTATTTCTTCCACCCCACTTGGAAATTGCAGTTGTACGGTTCGAACTTGAGTTAGGGATGACAATTTAGACCTAAGTGGGGTTGGTTTTTTTAGGACAAAACATAATGGGGCAAAATTGCCCCAATTATAACTTACCTATACGAGTGTGTGGTTGGTACAAATATTGTGAAACCCACTCTGTCTCTCCCTGATTGACTGTAGTATAAAAATAAAACATATTTCTTTATTTTTTGACTTAACAATTTTTCCTACTTGAACTATATTCATTTTACTATTGGTCGATTTAACTCTGCTTGGCTGGGAACTTTTGTAACAATAATTGAATTGTTCTGTGTACATATTGCAGTTTCTGGGGTGCTCGCTGGAAAATTTGTTTTTGATAGAACCATAAATGCTTGCCTTGGGCATATTCTGAATATTGATGGAAGTCGGATGCAAAGGGAACTGGCAAACATGTACGTTTCCATGTTCAAGCTAGTATTTAGTAAATTGTTTGCTTACCTCAAGTGTATATTTGCAACCAACTTGAAAATAAATAGGGACATTACATACAGAACACATAAATGTCTTAATGGACATATTAAACATTCAATTCTCCATATCTATTACCATCAAAATCTTCCTTGTGTATCATCTGTAGAAGAACTATGATCGTGAGCCAGCAATTAGGACCCATATTGAAAAGGTTCATGAGATATAGCATGTCCATTTACGGTCTGTAGGACCAACACCATTTGAAGGTGGATGGCCACATGGAATACGAATCTTTGATTGCTCTTACACACATTTGCTCACTTACACTTTCTCCCCTCATTTGACTGTAGCCCTTGGTACATCATCTTCAAGGCATC
Organism: Apostasia shenzhenica; assembly: GCA_002786265.1. Taxonomy (NCBI): domain Eukaryota; kingdom Viridiplantae; phylum Streptophyta; class Magnoliopsida; order Asparagales; family Orchidaceae; genus Apostasia; species Apostasia shenzhenica. Next base: position 1,673,829 of record KZ451955.1, read on the forward strand.
ACAAAATCTCAACTGACAACAAACGGATGCTTTAGTAAGGTCACTGAATTTTCAACTTGTTCTAGATTGAAGATTAACATTACGCCACTGAATCTTCAATCTTTAGCTTGCTATGCAGCAACCATGGGGAGAATATAATAAATATAATGACAATAATTTTATATATATACAAAATAAAATGATCCTAAACATTGAAGCCAATAATGGTTGCCTTAAAGTGTGGCACCATTGCCACATAGGTGAAATCAACTTTTTTATTTATGTGGCGCCATTGACACATGGTAATTATAATTAGATTCAAAGTTTGGAGTCATTTATGGAAGCTACAAAGCTGATGCGGGACAAATATGAATTACATGCCTACTTAGGGTTGGTAAATCAAAAAATAGGTTAACATAAAATTTATAAGAGTAGATGTTGGTGATAATTACATATTGATCAAGAAAATCAATATCATAGATAAACCAATTTTAAATATTTGAGAAACAAGATCTAATGATATTTAGGCGATTCACCGCTCAATTCAAGAAAACACTAACTCAACAGGTCAGAGCTAGAGTACACAAAAAAAGGACAACTTACAATAAATCTATTTCAATAGCAATTGAATCATACAATAATGTCAAGGTCACACACATGAGCAAATCAAATAGTCCCAAAAATAGAAATCATCATAAGATCTCGTAGGATACTCGAGATATTCATTAAGTTTCACCGCCTTCGCCTCCGTCGACCCACCGGCTATCCGCGAGACCCGGCAACCCCGTCGCCGCATGTCCAACCGTGCGGCCAACCACTGCCCGCGTCCGGCCAGCAGTCATCGCCCAAGACGTTTGATCTTGATCCCGCTGGTTCTGCCTTCTGTAACATCGTGCACACTGGTTCGGTCATCTCAAATCTCGTGCACGACGTTTGGCTTTCTGCAGCCTCTCGCGCACGACATTTGGCCTCTGCAACCTTCCGCGCCCGACGTTTGGCCTCTGCAACCTTCTTTGCCCGACATTTGGCCTCTGCAACCTCGTGCACAACGTTGGACCAAACTTCGATCCTGCCGATCTTCTGCAACATCGAACACGAGGCTTAAGCTAACGACCTCCTCCATAACATCTGCTACGATGTTTTCAACCCGCCTGGCTGCGACCAGATTAGTTAACCCTCATCGCCAGTGACCCTTTCCTTCTCCGATTCAAATCGCTGGTAAATTCTTTCCCGAACTCAACTAAATTGATTATTTGACTTCAACAAAAATTATTCGCTTGACTTGGGTTATTTATTTTGCTCTAATTGTGTGACCCGATATTTCTTTGTGTCAATTACTGTTGGATTTAATTGTGAGGCGTCTGTTCTAAATTCCTGAGCCTTGGATCTAATTTATTGAATTTAAATTGACGCCTTAATCTAAATTGATAAATTCTTATTTATCATACGATCCAGTTTAATTTTAATTTTAAAATATCTTAATTTATGGGGTTCAAAAATCTTGAAAATTCAAATTGCAGAAATAAATACAGAAATTAAAGCAAATACAAACATTCCAAATGAGGGAACTAGAGTAAATAAAATCAGCCCAAAATTTGAAAGATTTTTATTCAAATCAATTAACTGATTTAAATGAAAATTCTCAATCTATCTAATTAGTCACCATTTATGCCTGCCGCTAAATCTGTCAATATCAACTATCTATCTAGATCGACGCTATGTTGTAAGATATCGGATGTCAAGTGTAGTCCTTTCCTGGAATAAACCGACGGTCTATTGTCATGTCCCTGCTAAAAGCATTTATCATTCCTATATACCCATTTGACATCTCCTTTTTAGCTACTTCTACGAGAAGATTGTAATCAAATGCTAAGCGTTCTCTTGGTTTCTCAAAGCTTCTAAAGGATGCCCTCTCTTGTCTGGATTTTTGTTCTCTAATATAATCTCCAATTCTTTGCATTCTTGTGCTTGTACCGGTTTGGAGAGATGCTTTGTTTTAAAAGTTTGGTTGAGAGGACTCGACCAGGCTGATTGATTCCTTCTCATCTTACACTCCCTAAAGCTAATTACAGTTTTGGTCATCTTACATATTATCTTCCTTCTTTTACTTTCCGTTGCATTTGTGAAGGCACTTTCCCTTGCATTTAGGTGGGAAAGGGTGAATCAGTGAAATTAACAGGAATTCAACCAGTATATTAATTATGAGAGTTTTGTGTTTAATATGGAAATGAGACAGTCTTCAGTCTGATTTATGTAAATAGCCCTTGAAAATTGACACCAACAGCTCGTGCTTTTCTTAACCTTTTTCTTACCTTGACATGCAAAATAATGACAGAATTGTAAGGAAGTATAGAGAAAGTCCATCAAAAATGCAGCTGGTGTACAAGCATTTTTTTCCAGAGAGAGTATTCAACAACGAACAAGACCCAGATAGGCTCCTCCTAAGGTGGAGGTTTCGAAATGCCTATATTGATGACTCTTCCCGAACAAGTGAAGAATATGGTGATTACACCTCTCCTCCGATTATTGATTCGGAATCTTCCAAGCAGCAATATATTGTAAGCATGCAGTCAGAATATAAGTTGCTGCAATACTTAACATTTCATAGTATATATAATTTTAGTATACAATACAAAAAAATTTGAAATTTTTATTGTTAATATAAGAAATTTGAAATACCTTCAATATAACATCTCCTATCAACTTATTCTATATAGTGTTTTTTATTTCCTCGTACGCCCCAGTTTGGTAGGAGTATGTTTTTGGATAGGTTTTAGTTCCTTTAGACTAGAGCGGAAAATGGATTCAATGTTCTGATATTTGATGCAATCCTTGCTTAAAACTAACGTAAATGGCATGGAATTTATGGAAGAAATGCTAATAAAGAGAGCTTCGCATTTAATTAGAGTGAAATTAACTAAGTTAAGACAAATTCATCAATCTTCATGGAAAACATAGAGCTAAATAGAAATTTGGAGATTAATTCATGTGAGAATTAGGGAGCAGAGTAAGAAGAAATAACTAGAGTAAGAGACCATAGGATTTCAAGCAAAATATAGAAAACTCTTGGATTAAACATTCCAAACTTGAGCTAATTCATCTTACTAGAAATTCAAACATCCACACACAAAAGCACATCATAAGTGAAGGGATTGTATATGATTTTCATCCACAGGGGAAAATGAAACTAGAAATAAACATAGACAAGTGAGACCAAATGAGATTGAAAGAGGGAGAAATCAAGGGGAAAACATGGAGGTGGGAATAGCGATATCATGGGGACTTAAATCCTTCAATCCATAATAAGAATCAGCATCCAATCAAGCAAAACTTGACTTAGTGAAGCGGAGGCGACAATGGATCCAAACTCTAGTGGCGGTGGCAGCAGCGTGGCAGCGGCGGCGGCAGCAGGGACAAGCTATCAAATGGTGGCATCGTCAAGCTGTCTAGCGGTTCGCTTGGCGATTAAGGCGACAAGTGTCTGGCAAGCTACTGGCGATTGCAGTGGACTAATGGCTTGGTAGGAGAAAACTCCAATTTAGGTGGCAGCTCAAATGTCTGAAATCGTTACCTCAATCATTTTCGTCTCTACTATATATAGCTAAACCCTAATGTTTTCAACTATTAAATCGTTTTAAGATGGTCTAATGGCTTGGATAAGTGGAGGGTTTGGGCTTAAAGAATATTATTGGGCTTTGATTTCCAAAAGGCACAATGAGTCTTTCACATAAATGTTCAAATACAAAACCTTTCTCCTATAAAAAAGGCCTTAAATGTCTCCAAATAAAATGCACAAAATACAAGTCTCTTACCCATATATCTTAACCAAGATACATAACATGCTAATAAAATTAAAATAAATATAAAAATAAAAATGCCTTAAATAAAGGTGGATGCTATGGAATGTTAGTGAAATCCTCCCACGAGTCACGCTAGATGTTAATGGCGGAGTCGATATTGGATGCCTTGCATCAGATATAAAATAAATTTATTTTTTAATCTAGATATCTGTGTAGAAAGTGAAATAAATATAAAAAATTAGTCAAGGTGTTTTTTTGATGGTATGAAATGTTTTGAGGCCCCTAGCAAATAGAGTTATTATGGTTTATTTTTTCTTTTCTCAAACTAATACTTCATAAATAATTATCTTTGTAGTTTCTATATGTACTTCAATTTGAGAAAATAGTTGATGTCAACTCTTGATACATGTCATGGTGTATTCTTAGTGTCTATAGCGGAATATAATTGAGGTGTTATTTTTGTAATTTTAAGATTTTTTTACTTTTAACTTCTGTGTCATGCATCTAAATATCCGTCATTTGCCATGTAATTGAATTCCAGAGCAACTTTGGCGCTGAATTTCTTGTAGACCCGTTTGATTGCATCATGGGTAACCTTGAACAAACCAAAGAGATTCCGCGTTCGGATGCCGATGGCAGTGGAGTGCCGAGAAGACCGCTGCACGCCGCCTACAAAAGAGCTCGTCGGCACCGACGCGCCCGCCATGCTGAAAATTTCCCATCGTAGATGATCCAGAAATTATGGCCAGTGTTCTTCTCTGAGGTAATGTTGGAGAAGTATTCTCTCCAGTCGCCAGGTTATTCAGTTGTTGTGTTCCCTTTTATTAATGCCTGTTCATCGGTTTATTGGTTAAGGAGCATAGCATTGATATCATCCATACTATGGCTAGGATTGAGTAGAGTTTTAGCTTGTTTGTCTCAAAAGGTGATGTTAAAATTTTCATGGAAAATTTACATCTGTCATTCTAAAAAATTCATTATTTTCAAACGGCATTTTCAAAATTCATTATTTTCAGACAACATCTCTCATTTTGGGGTGAATTTATAGGCAACACTTTGCTTTTAAAGTTGAATAGGGGTGCTGTATTAAAATAATAGATTTTTGAGTGTCGTCTGAAAATAATGAATTTTTAGGAGTAACAGATGTAAATCTCCCAATTTCCTTTTCAAAGAGTTTGAGCATTAAGAAAATGTTGACCAGAGATTCTGTTATGTGAGTTGTGACTACTAGTGTATCTATTTGGGCAGGTTAATTTTAATTAAGTTAAAATTAATTTTTGATAATATATTATTATTTTGAGATTTATTAAAAATTTAAAATAAAATTAATTTTATTTTGATATGTATGTAAGACGTAAAATAAAGTAAATTTTAATATTAAAATTTATGACTAAAAATATTGATAGCTTTGATATTAAAATTTTTTGTATGATGAACAAACATGAGTTTGGTGCTTACAAGATCTTGTAATAGCTAGGAATTATATTCTAATACAATTTAATCTCTGATGATCAATTTTTCCGGTTTGGCTGAAAATGTCAGAACAATAAAAATAAATAAAAATAAAAAAGAATTTGTAGGTCCAGATTAAATTTCTCTGAAATCTGATTTTCTGAGAGTTTTTGTATCATTTCGAAATCTCAAATCAATCCAAGCAAGTTTTAAGATTAAATTTAAACACTAATTAGTGTGTTTGTTTGTAAGGTTAAATTTAAGAAGGTTAAAATTAAATTTGAATAAAAATATTTTTTTATTGAAAGTTGTGAATGATATGAAATAAAGGTAGTTATTATATTGAGATATAAATAAAAATGAGTGAATATATATGAAAATATAAAATATAAAATAATTATATTCATCAGAACTATATTGAAGAGACTTTAGTTATTAAATTTGGATTATATAAAAAAAAGAATAGGAAGACTGAAGAAAATAAAATAAGAAATTAAAATAATTAATTTTGCTTATTTGGAGTTGAATAAGATGTCGTTATTTAATAGTATATAATGAAGATAAAAAATTTACATTATCGATCTCATTTGTTTATTTTTTATGCATCATTTTTTTTTGTCGATATTTAAGTTTTATTTTTATGCTGATGAAAAACTGTGACGTATTTTATTTTTTTTTATAAAATAATAATAATAATAATAATAATAATAATAATAATAATAATTTATTGCAGTTTTTTTGGTAGAATTCACCACAATTTTATGAAAATATCAAAATATTTTTATTCTGCCAAATTACGAATTTGCACTTCCGCTTCTTATCTTGTCAGAATCTTTTAGGCGAAGTCTCCGTCACAGCATATAATTCTACTTCTAGGGTAACGCAGTCTCGCCGGGGATACGGATCTCGCCGGCGACGTTCTTCTTCGTTTTCTCTCATATATTCTGTAAATTCTCCTGGATTTTTTTTTTCTTTCTGTTGCGAGATTGATATTTTAAATCGTTTCTTTCGATGCTATTTGGTTTCCGATCGATTTTGATTCGTTCTGAGTTCTTGATGCTAGGGTTAGGGTTTTGGGAGGGAGCCATGAGGGTTCATCCGGCCCCGAAGAAGCGAAGCATCACCTTCCGATACAGCGCGAACGCTAATTTCTCGGTAGCTGAGGCGATTCTCGGCCGGCTGAAGAAGCTCCGCCGCCTTCCCCACATATTCAGCAAGGTTCTCGAGCTTCCCTTCCGAGCCGACGCCGATGTCGTGATCGTCGAGAATCCCGACTGCTTCCGGTTCGTCGCTCCTGCCGCCGGTTGTTTCGATGGCGGCGTTCGCGCTCACGCCATCCGGATCTATCCGGGCGTTATGAAGGTTGTGATCAGGGAGATGGACGCTGGCTCGATCGACGGCGTTGGTATCGGTGATGATCTGATGGACGAAGAGCTTGAGCTCGACCGCTGGAGGTTCCGTCTGCCTCCTTCGACTCGTCCGGCGCTCGCCACAGCGGACTGCGTAGACGGCGAGCTTGTCGTTACGATTCCGAAGGGATCGGGTTCGGATGATTCTGAGGGCGAGGAGGGTGAGGATGAACTGGCCGGTGATCTCATCGTCAACGACATCAAGCATCTTGTCCTTGTACAGTAATCTCTCTCTCTCTCTCTCCAATCCCCTATCTTGTGGCGATACTTTCTCTATCTTAAGCTCTGTGTTATCATGTGGCCTCTGATTGGAACTTTTATCCAGTGTTTCTTCATTGGCTTAGAGAAACCCTTCCTCTTGTACAGGAATAATTAAGAAAAGGCCGAGTTTTTTTTCCCCCGCTCACTGAATTCAATTCAGATTTATGTTTTTCTCTTGCTTTTTCGTATCAAATCTCTACATATTTCTTTGAATTCGTTGATCGGTAGTTTGGGTTTTTGAGATGCATTTCGCTGTTCATCGATCAAATCTTTCGCTTCTTGCCGCTGATTTTGATGGTTTTTTCCTATGCCTTGCACTGAGAACCTAATTCATCTAGCAATTTCTTCTTTCTCGTTCGTTTTGATTGAAATTGGAATTAATAGCTTAAAGGCAGAATCTTTTTTTAAGGCTTGAGATCAGATCATTGGCGTTTTTTCGTTGACTGCATAATCTGGAAGCCCCTGTCTCTGTCTGGAGTTCCCTCAAAGTGCTCTTACTGTATTAATTGCGTTTTCATGTCATCTTCCTCTTTCCTTTCGTCATCGTGCACTAGAGTTGTTAGAACGAGTGAGTTAAAGCGAGTTGGCTCATTCCGAGTTCGAGCTTGCCGAGTTTGATGAGAGTTTAGTTTAAGTCGACTCAATATTATTCTAGCTCAAGTTGTGCTTCTAGTTGACACAAGCTAACCAGTTGTTGTTTGGTAAATAAAAACATATTTGAAGCCGGGTTTTAAAACACGATTTCTATTACAAGGTGAAAAGTATCAGTTTCAGTAGTTTCAAAAGTTTTGATAATTTTGGTATCAATCATTTTGTTTTTTATAAATATTTAAGTTTTGTAAATTTAAAATTAAATTTATTAATGATAATTATTAGATATTATTTTTCAGAGAGATTAGTTTTGGTACTTTTAGACGAGTTTTAATTGAAACTGTTGAAACTACTGAGTTTTGGCAGAAATCAAAACTCAATAGCCTTTTTGGATTAGTTTTTACTGAAATTGATTCGAAACTAGCGAAACACAACTGTTTTAACTGAGTTTTAGAATTTTGGTTTGAAGTATTGTAAAAAAATTATGTAATTATTACTCATAGGATGACATTTAATGTCACAATATTTAGATTTTATGACTTAATATTATAACATCAAGATAGTATTAAATCAAATGTGCTTAAATGATTTTAGGTTTATGTACTAGGTGAAAAATTAAAAAAAAAATATTCACGAGAAAATTGAAGTGATATCAATTGAGATTAAACTCTGAGAAAAATGACTTAGATGATTTAGATGTATAAATTATAAATTGATTGAAATTTTAATAAAAATTAATATATTATTAGATCTTGTTGGTATAAGAAAGAAAGACAAACTAAAAAAAAATACCTAAAAAATTATAAAAATTAATTTTATATATTAAAAATTAAATAAAATTTATTAATTAATAAATTGTAATAAAATTAATTTTACTTAGTAGGATAAAAGGCTTTATTGACACTGCTGTAGGTCTATAAAAAAATTTTCTTTCAAAAATATATTTTATGAGGCGTCATATACATATATATATTGAATTAATTTGATTTGTGAAGGAATAATTGAAATATTTCTAATTAAAAAGATCATTTATTTTTTTATATAAATAAATTTACCTAATGTATATTTTAAATAAATTTATCATACTATTTGCAAAAACACATGTAACGAGAAACTTTTACCAAATTGTTTGCATATATTTATTAAATTAACTTTATAATAATTAAATTTTAATTTATATTAAAAAATAGCAAAAAATTAATTGCCCAAAAACTATTATAAAAAATAAATATAATTAATATGATTAAATTTTAAATTTAAAAAATTAATTAATTTAAATCAATTAAATTTAACTTATAATTAAATATTTTAATTTATAATTAGTCGGTTGAATTAATTTTAAAAATTTGTGATTTTAAAATTATATTAAAAATATAAAATAAAAAATATATATTTTTTTAAAATTATATAATATAGAATTTAAATATTATTTTATTATTTATATTGATAATTAAAAATTTTATAAAATTTTATTATGAGTATCGACTTTAATTAAATTCTTAAATTTTTATCAAATTAAAAGCTATATATTATTATTTAAACTTAAATTTTATTTTTAATTCACTCATATGTATTTTATTTAAAATTAATTTAATTAAAAATATTATTTGTTTTTAAATTTATTAATGTAATTAATTTAATTATATTTATTATTTTAATAACTTTATTATATTTTAATATTTAATTATATTATATTTTAAATATTTTTCTATTATATAATTATATTTTAAAATTTTAAATTATTTTATTATATAATTATAATCCATGAAATTGACCTCTTTTTTTTTAAGGTACAAGTTCGAATCTAAGAGAAATTTTAGATAATATTTAAACAAACATATTCTGAGTTTTGTCTGTTAGAAATTAGAAGAAAGAAAAATATGAATAGTTTAAAAAAAAGGAATAAATTTGGATGAAATATTTTAGTTAAGACCATTCCAACGCTTGTTTTCGATTCAAAAAAAAAAAAGAATGGGCCAAATTGCGAGGAAAAATTAGAAAAAGGAAAAATTATTGGGTTCGGACAGCGCACCATTCGGATGCCCAATCAGAGGGTGCCACGTGTGCCCGGACCTAGCTATATGGCACACGTGGCACCCTTTGATTGGGTTCCAGATGGTGCGTCGTCTGAACCCAATAACTTCTCTAAAAAGAGGAGGAGAGAGGGAAGCAGTGGCGCTGGACAGCAAGAGAAAGAAGAGAGAGAAATGAGAAAATTATTATTTTTATTTAAAAAACGTTTTTTTATATAAAATGATAAAAATGTAAATTATAAATTTTAAGACGGTCAAAAATAAAAAAAAAGAAAAATTCAGCTTATGAACCATCTTCAATAATAAAAAAATAATTGACCAAAATATAATGCGATTAAATTTAACTCACAATTAAATATTTTAATTTATAATTAATAAGTTGAATTAATTTGAAAATTTTTTGAGTTTAAAATTATATTAATAATATAAAAATAAAAAAGTATAAATTATTTTTAAAAATAATATAACATAAAATTTAAATATTATTTTATTATTAATATTGGTAATTAGAAATTTTATAAAATTTAATTATGAGTACTAACTTCAACTTCAGTTAAATTTTAAAATTTTTATCAAATTAAAAACCATGTATTATCCTTTAAATTTAAATTTTATTTTAAATTCACTCATATGTATTTTTATATTTTTTAAATATAAATATATTTTTTATAAAAATTAAATAAAAATATTTATTTTTTATATAAATATTTCATAATAAAAATATACATTATTAAAATATTAATTTACATTTAATCATAATAATTAAATTTTTAATTTTACATATAAATATGTATATGTTAATTTATAAAATAAAATTAATCAAATTTAATGATTAAATAATATCAATTAAATATTTAATAAAATAATTATAATTAATTTAATATAAATTAAATATTAATTGAGATAAAATATTTTTATTAATTCTAATTTTGTTCAATTTCTAATTAAAATTTTAATTTATAATTATAAATTAATTCAAGTAAATTAAAATAAAATTTAAAAATATAAACTTTGAATTTTATTTTTAATTTTAAAAAATGATATATCAACAAAAATAAAATAAGTATTTAAAATCTAATAAGATAAAATTATTATTTAAAATTAATATATTAAATAATATTTTTATACTGTAAAAATATGTTTATTTATGTAATATTATTATGAATCAAAATAATAAATTATTAAAATTAAAAAGATTATTTTGAAAGAAAAAAGAGTCTGGTGGAGAGAGTGGAGAGAGAAGAGGGAGAAGAGGGACGGCAGGAGAGAGAAGAGAGAGAAAAAAATTTAAAAAATTAAAAATAATATAAATAAAATTATATTATTTATTAGAAATAAATAAAAATAAAACTAATTTTTTAATAAATAATTTAAATAAATATAAATGGTAAAATAAAATTTTAAAAATTAAGTAATTTGTGCTACTCAAATATATCAAATTGTATAATAAAACATTTTAATATTATTTTATTATTAATATTAGTATTTAAAAATTTTATAAAATTTAATTATTAGAATCTATTTTAATAAAATTTTTAAATTTTAATTAAATTAAATATTATACATTATTAGTTAAATTTAAAATTCATTCTGAATTTACTCATATTATACTTAATTTAAATTGAAGTTAATTTTGTTATTTAAAATTAATTTAATTAAAATATATATTTAATTTTACAATTATAATATAACTAAATTAAAATTTTATTATATTTTAATAATTTAAACAGATAGAGGCGAGAATAGTGGGCGGCTCAGGAGAGAAAGAAGAGAGAGGGAGAGGAGAGAGAGGCAATGAGCGGCAGAAGAGAGAAAGCTGAGAGCAATTTTTTTTAATAAAAATTTAAAAATAAATAATAAAAAATAAAATTAAAATTTTTAATTTTTAATAAGAACAAAATTTGAAAACCACAATTTTTAATAGTATGACATATAAGATATATATATATATATATGTTGATTATATATATGTATATTGATTTAATGATTAAACAAAATCTTGATTTGCAAATATTGAGGGGAATTTAATTTATATCTTTTCTATTTTAAATAAATTTACTTTCAATTATAAGAAATTTAAGTCTTATAAAAGAATAATGTTTTTTTATCACTATAAATATATTTATTTAAATTAATTTTACTCACAAAATTTAGTTCAATTCAATTCTAATTGTTTTTTTAATCAATCTAATCTAAATGTTTAATTTTGATGATAATATCAGTTAATAATTATTATTTTTGTTTAATATTTATTATTGGGTGATCAACTTTGATTAACTATGTATAAATATTGAAATCCAAGCTCAATCAATTATTTTTTTTATAATTAAAAAAAAATCAATCTAATGGTTGATCAGTGTTAACTGAATTTTCGGGCTGTTTAACTTTAGCTTTCGATTTTAGTCATAGTTTTGTTATTAGAAAATTTATTTTTTAGATAATATATATATATATTATTTTTGTGATTTTTACACATAAATTATAAAATTAATATATCAAAAATATTTTATATTATTTATAGAACAAAAAAATGACACGAATAATTGTTCCATAAATAGTTTTACTAAATTATAAAATTTACCATTGATCTTTATTATAAATAAAAGATGTCTTCTCCTAATATTTTTATATATTTTTTTTTCTAATTATCGTAATTTTTTTCTACTCTATTTAAAAATTTGATAGTGTGGATTCAAACTTAAATCACTTTAGTAATCAGTCAAATATTTTTCTCACTGAGCTACAAAAAATTTTATATTTTTTGTTAACTTTATGTGATAATAAATTTAAGTTATTGTCCTATGTTAGAAATTTTGTGCTAATATTTTAGTACATAAAATGAAAAAAAAAAGATTCAAGTGGGCAATTTTTTTTTTTTGGATTGGATCATTGTTGGACATGTGCCATTGTGCAAGTTGAACAAAATCGAAAAAAAAATATAATAGAGAATTAAAGTTTTACATTATTACTATTTATTTATAATCTTTATGATAATGAAGACATTTAGGGCATTTGTTTGGTTTAATATTATGATATTAGAAAATATCAATACTATCCAAATTTTTTTTATTTAGTTGGAAGTTATTGACATTATAATGATAAATTGATGGTGTTATCTTGAGATGTCGCCCGATTTTGGGTGACATCTAGATATTAGCGTGTAATGATATTTTTGTAATTAATTATAATATTATTTAAAGATATCATTAAACTAAATAATTAATTTTTAAAGATAACATAACATAACATTGAGATAACACTGAACCAAACCCCCTTAATAAAATAATCTATTATTTGCGCAACTCATTAATATAAATTGGATTAAAAAGTTTATGGGTTTTAATTGTAGAACCATAACCGGAAATCAAACTCGCCTATTTTTGAATGAGTCGAGTTAAATTCATATTTTAATTTTTTTTTAACGGTTGTTATTTCATTTTCAAATCTAAAGCTGACTTAAATAAAAATATATGATTGATTATATGGGACTTCATTTGATGAATTTTCTTTTGTTTACATAAATTTAACTATTTGAATGTAAAATATTTTTTGTATGAATAATGTATTTGCTATATTTTATTTTTTTATTGTCACAAAATTTTGCATCTCATACACAGTAATGGTTAATTTATATTTAGAATTATTTTAATTCATTCTTTGAGCAAATCTTGATTTGGGTTATTTAATATCTACATAATTTTTTTAATATTTATTGGTTTGTTATTCAAAGATCTTGGAAAATCCTTTCATGAAAAAAAAACTCTTTTATATGGGTATCAAAATATAATTTAACAATAATAAATTAAACTCTATAAACTGATTTATATTTCTAAAATTTTTTCAGTTATTTCTCAAATAAGTTCCAATGATAAAAAAAATAAATTCTTATAATAATACTTTTATTTATTTATTTTTGATGTGCTAACACTTTATAATATCTTATTCAGGTTTTTCAAGAAAATCAAATTAATTAAAAATAAAAATATTATTCTCTATTAATTTTTTTAAAAATTTAAGTTTAAATTTACTTATAAATTTGTGCACTCAATGTTCACAGATCAAATCCATATTTTTTTTCAATAGTGACACACTAATTCAAAATTCTAAAATTATAGTATTAAGCAGATGACAACTATATGTTATAATTTAGAATTTTAAAATAATCTATCGTATTATATATATGTATATATTTTGATTCTTAAATTTGGGATGGGTCTCTTGAACAAATACCTTCTCAGAAGGAAGAAAATAGATATTTACATATATATCATTCGATATTTTAAATATATAATTATAATTCATTTAATTTTGCATTAACGGCTAAAACTGCTATTTTTTAACTCAATAAAATTTACATTTCACACCCTTCGTAAATGCATAATCACAAATTTGTTATTTATTGTAACTCAATAAAATTTATGTGTCTGTTTTGAAATTTGAATATATAATTACAAATCAATCCTTTTCAAACTGGTGGATAATGGAATTAATGTTTATTACTATGCATTTAAAGTAAAAAATAATATATTAATTAAAATATCTGATTTTTTATGGAATAAAACTTCTGATTTTTGAGGATTAAAAAATAAACAGAAGCACATATTAGATCAATATTATTAAATATGGTGCAATTTTATTCCAACATTTTTTTATTCTAAATTTTGTTCCAAACTAAAAGTTTAACAGAAAGTATCTCGCAGTTTACTCAACTTGAAATTAAATTATTTTTTTTAATCTCAAAAATCACCAACTAGAAATAAAATAGGTTCAGCATTTAATTTAATTGATTATATAAATATATATAAATGTTATATAATATTTAAATTTTTAAAAATATATTTAAAGGTCACAATTTTAAGTTTACGATGAATTAGTTAGTTTTGACAGTTTTTGTTATAATTTTGATCAAAACTAATTCAAAACTCAATCATTTATTCAATTCAAACAAAAACTAATCGAAATTATCAAGTGTTGGGTTAAATCTCATATTTTCAGGCAAAATTATTTCAAAAATTAATTTTTTTTTGTTATATCTTAATGTTTATGGTAAGTAATTATATCAATATTGTCAAATTTGTGTTATTAAAATTATCAAAATTATTCAAACTAATGCTTCTAAATTACAACTAAAATCAAAACAAAAACCGAAACTAAATTTCATCTACCATCTCATTAGCATTGGTTGTTTTTTATTTGAGATAATTGAATACATCATATTAAAATATGATAAAATTATATATTTCATGTGATTTATTTGAAAATAATTATAAAATAAATCACTAATGCAAGCTCATAAATTTTATCATATTATCTATAATTTATGAGTTTATAATAAAGATTTTCGTCACTAAATTTTTAGCGAATTACATATATAACTAATTTACTAAAATTAAAACTTTAAAGCCTCATTTGGTTCGAGCTTTCTGTTTGAACGTGAGAAAAAAATATTTTTATTTTTTAAATTTATTGAAAGAAAAATTTATTTTAATATTAGAAAGTGTGTAAAATGTGAAACACTTTGAATTCTAATATTCAAATTTGTGCTGGATATAAAATAAAAAATTATCTTGAACTAAATGAGGCTAAGAGTTAGGATTTATGATCTAGGATCTAGAGTTTAGAGTTTAATGTTTAGTATTAGTATATTGGATTTAATATTCTAAAATTTAAATTATGATTTTAGGGTTTTTTTGTAAGATTTTATTTAGAAATAACATAAAATTTGTAATTTTTAATTAATGTGGTATGGTAATGTAATTGTTTTTAAATCATTAACATTGGTTTTAAAAACGGCCAGAAGTAATAAAAGAAGGGGACATAAATAATACCTGGACGACCCCGCCGAACCCTAACGAGTTTCTCTCTCTCTCTCTCTCTCTCTCGCTCAGCGTTCGGACTTCGGAGCTTCCCGTCGGCGCACGCCTTGCCGCTGTTCTGATCCGCTTCCAAGCCCTAATCTCCGGTAAACGCTCTACTCCTCCTCCTCTAATTCTTCTTCGTTCTCATGGCACAGTCGTTCGGAGCCGTCCGTGGACGCTCCGCGGTTTGTCCGATTGGCCACTCTCCGCCGCGGAGCGACGCCGCCGTGAACAGCCGCTACTGTAGATGATGAAGTAGCGGTCATACGCGTATATTTCGAGAAGGGAGATAGAAGAGGAAGGTATTAAAAATTATTTCATTTTCTATTGATGTCTAGATTGCAAAATTACCTTCTAGAGATTAGTGTTATAAAATTAAGTTTAGAAATATTTAGAATTTAAGAGATTTAGGAAACAACTTAAACCTCAATTTGGGCTAACTAAGCTTTTGAGTAACTTAATGGCGCGCTTGGCGGCACTTGAACTTAAATTTAAGTTTCTTAAATTTAAAGTGCGTTCAAATAGTATTATTGTGTTTATGTGGCTTTAAATTTTTTAAGCTGACTGACCCTAAAGCCTATCTAAATGCTATTTTACATGCTAAATTAATTTAAGCGCTTTGGAAGGTCAAAACATTCTTTAAACTGTTTATACTTATTAAGGTTTTGAAGTTGTTGCTCAATAAACCCTAAAGATTTTGTGTGGAAGAGCACTCTTTTCACAATTTTATTAAAGAGTTGGTTATTCACTTCTTCAACTTCCTACTATTTCTTTGATCACTAAATTTTCTGCCTTCTCTGCTGCTATCATCCTCTGGAGTATTGGCCTTTTCTATTATCCAAACAGTGGTATTAGAGGCCATGTATGTGCAAATTCGTGCGTAGAGCTGGCGCGCAGGGGTCATGTGCATGCGTAGCGTCAGCCTTGTGTGATCGCATGCCTCCACACAACCTGCCATCGCCCGTCACGATACCGACTTTGGAAGGTAGTGGCATGGGATGGGAGGTGGGAGAAGGAGGATTTTTTAACCATTTTATATTTATATATTTAATTTAAATATAAATTTTTCAAAAGATAAAAAAAGTTGATTGAAATATTAATGTCAATCTGAAGATTTTATTGAAAGCTTTTAAAATCATGAACCTACTTAATGTTACATCAAATTTCACGACCTGGTTGATATTTACCTTTATAAATTTCTTTATTTCTCAAATAAATTATTATAATAATTCTCCCACCTAAAATGACCATGAAATCAATAAAAATAAAGAATTATGCTTATATTAGTCCTTATCTTTTTTTAAACAAAAATATCAGACAAAGAATTCTGAACATTAACCCAAAAAATCAAGAAAATTGGGGAATTGTGCTCGTGAAAATATTTTGAAGAATTAGAGTTTTATAATTATAGTTTTCATAATTTTTTTTCTTTTACATTTCACCCCCATAATATGCCTATTAAAATAGTCTTTTTTTATAATTAATGAATAATTAAACGAAAAAACTATATTTTTTATGAAAAAAATACAAATATGATTCAAAAGTTTTAAAAATTGGGTGAAATTGTTGGTTAATAAGAACTATAGGGACCTATAAATAAGCTATTCAGTCAGCAAACATTGGATTAAAGCTGTCCTGCTTTCCTTGTAGAATTGTGATGAGTTGAGTTTGAGCACCCATTATGAGTTTGTAGCTTTTTTGAATTTGAGCCCAATTTGAATTCAGTTGAGTTATAATTATTTGAATTTGAGTTGATTTTTGTGTTTTTCAAACTAAAATATTTTTCAGTTATTATAATTATCATCTATAATAATGATATTAAAATTTAAATATACATCTAAGTAAATAAGTTTAATTTTTTTTTTAAAAAAATTCTTTATAAGCTATCATATATATTGATTGTTTTATATATTATATATTAAAAATACAGTTATGTAAAATTTAGATTATTTCAAATATCAGGTTGAGATCTATTATATCGTCTTCATTTTAATTCTTAAATGAATCGACTTTAAATTGAATCGAAGTTAAATTGATTTCAAATTGATCAAACATTAAGAGAACATTGTGAGAATTAATTTTGTATAAGAGAAAGAAGCCTAATTTATAAATTTACGATGAGATAAATTTATTTTAATATTGAGAATTACGTTAGATATGAAATAATGTTGATTTTAATATTAAAATTTAAATTGATTGGAAAATAAATTAAATTATTATGATAAATTTAGAATAATAATAATAAAATAAAGATTAAAGTTCTTTAGGTATAAGACAGGTAAAATTTAGCCCTAGCGAGGGTTTCGGCGGTGGGCCACGGATCATTGGTAGAGAGAGGGAACTCAGGGAAGCGAAAATTTGAGCGGCGATTAAGGCGAGCGACGGTGGGGGTGGGAAGAGAGCTGATCGACTTCAATCTCAAAATGGGAAGCGCCGGAGAGAAAGGCGGTGGATGGAGAGCGGAGGAGGCTATTGGCGGCAACAGAAAAGCTCTCGAAGCTCTCAGGGAGCTCATCATCTATCCTTTCCGCTATGATCACATAGCTCGGAAGCTAGGGTTGAAGGTTTTTCTCATCCTTTTCATGATTTTTCTTGTTGTTTGTTTCTGCTTTGTTGTTGAACGTGCGTAGTGTTTGTGTCTTCAGTGGCCCAGAGGATTGCTTCTCTACGGCCCCCCTGGCACCGGAAAGGTACTATATTTGCAGTGTTTATCTTCGTTTAGATATTTGTTGATTTTTTTTCATCACATGTATTAAATCTCTCCTTCTCGACGAGGTAATCATGATCTTATCCTTGTTTTTATTGTTGGATTGAGTATTTGTGGAGATGGCTTTCGTGAATTGCATGGTGATTAAGGTTTTGTAGAAGGAGGTTTTGAAAGCTAGCTGGTGTAGAAACATGTAGTTAAATTACATTGCCTTTTTCATGCTGACAATACGAAGTGTTAAATATGAATCAAAGGCTGAAGCCTGAAGGTTGAGATTGAGGATCATGGGGAGTGCTGGATAGATGTTTTTGGCTGAAAATTTTGAATTTTAATGAATCAAGACTAAAAGAGCATTTGGTTTAATATTATTTTAATGTTATATCGTATTCTTTAGATGTCTGGGAATCTAAATGTCATCTTTTAAGTGACAATTCTATAATATTTATAAAATTATCTACACATGCTATCAAACCAAACAATCATTTTCTTTAAATAACATATTATCAAGATAACATTGAACCAAACGCCCCCTTTAGGCATGACTGCTTCTTGTTCAATATACAGCAATTTGATGCTATTAGTGTTCTAGACAAGTTAGCAATCTGATGCTATTAGTGTTGCAGACAAGTTTGGTTAAAGCTGTTGTACGAGAGACTGGTGCGCACCTAACCATAATAAAGTACTATGCTCATTCGTGAGAAAATTACTACATCAGAATTTTTTTTCTCCGATTACTTTGACTCTAATATTTCCATTAATCTTTTAATGCCTTTGTTTCTAGTCCACATTCTATCCACAGAGCACAAGCTGGTGAAAGTGAGAAGTTTTTGAGGGAAGCATTTTCTCAAGCATACTCTTATGCATCATCAGGGAAGCCATCTGTCATTTTCATTGATGAGATCGATGTCTTATGTCCACAACCAAACAATAGGTATGAGTTTTACGACGATGCCATTGCCATGTTCTTATGCGCCATCTGAGAAAATTTCTTTTTGTTCTGTTTTTGGCATAGGAAAGAACAAGAATCTCGAATTGCTTATCAACTTCGAACTTTGATGGATCGAAGCTGGATTTCATCAAAATCTCTTCCACATGTTGTTTTCGTGGCATTGACGAACAGGTTTTTTTTTTGTTAGATGGAAGCATCGACTAACAAGTAGATCCACATGAAAATGCTAATGAGATGCTCTGTTTCTTAATCATTTGTCATAATTGATATTGAAGCTTGTTCTTCACCTATGCCTTGCTAGAGTTGATGCTATTGATCCTACATTGCGAAGATTAGGGCGCTTCGATAATGAAATCGAACTCAATGTTCCTACTGCAGAAGAAAGAAAAGAAATCCTTGAGGTTTGATGCCTTTTTTGAATCATGCAACTTCCATTTTTTCAAAAGCCATCTGATTTTCATCATTGCTGTCATCACCCTTTCTTTATATTGATTAATATAAATTAATCATATAAATTTTAAGTTTTGTTTATTGCTATATTAACTTTTATATTTGAATCATGTATTCCAGCTGTATTCAAGGAATCTAAACCTTGATAACAATGTTAACCTACAAGCTATTGCAGCTTTCTGCAATGGATATGTTGGAGCTGACTTAGAAGCCTTATGCCGAGAGGCTACTTGGCTCGCTTACCGCAGGCTATCTACTGGTGCTAAAAGTGATGAGGTACTTCTATTGAAAATGGAAGACTGGGAAAATGCAAGAAATGAGGTTGGTCGAAGCATTACAATAGGTGTTACAAAGGAATTACCAAAAGTATCATGGGATGAGATCGGAGGGCTAAAAGATTTGAAGGTTAGTATTTTCATGCACTTGTTTACCTACTTCGATGACAAACATAAATTCATATTAACTTTGAATTTGGACTCCCAATTGTGAGACTTAACTGGGCTCCTTTTAAGTTCCATGTCAAGTCCTTTTTAACTAATTTTTTCGAAACAAAGGATTCATGTAGTCGACTGCACTTAGTGAGATAAAGGTTTGGTTGTTGTTGTTATTGTTAGGCTTAACCAAATCTCACAAGTCACCCGATTTTCAGTTAATTTTGAAATTCTCGTTTAACTTTATACTGAGAGTGACTTTGATCTGTTAGTAAATAATATTTCCATATTTGTGTTTTCTTATTTGGTTTTATTCCTTGTATTAGAAAAAGCTCCAACAGACTTTTGAGTGGCCCATCAAGTATGCTGATGCTTTTGCACGTTTAGGGAAATCACCAACCCGTGGTGTTATTTTACATGGACCCCCAGGATGTTCTAAAACTACCCTTGCTAAAGCTGCAGCAAATGCTGCTCAAGCTTCTTTCTTTTCCTTGAGGTACTACTAATGCCCTATAAATGAAATTTAGATGGGTTTATGTTTCTCTTTTGAAAAGTAGAACCTTCAAATGAGATTAGTGTTAAAAATGCTAGAAATATAGTTCACTTTGATGGATAAAACGCATGGACCAAGTGCTGCATTAACATTACTTAGTACATAACATCGTCATGGTTAGAGAAGTCACCTACACCAACTTCGTTGCTTCACCTGACATAGAGTTATTTAGTGCGAGCCATGCGTACACAACTATTGCCCCATTGTCTCATGCAGCATTGGCCGCATATTAAGCCACTATAATGCACTCAACTGTGCTTTACTATTTATACCTGCCATCTGATTATGTACTAGCTTCATCACTAAAAAGTGAATCTGCTTTATTATTATTATTATTTTTGATAAAGAATCAGCTTTATTAATCATGTTTGTTGATGATTTTTGCCCAATTTAAGCTGTGATATTGATTCTAGGCTTCTAGCTTATTCAAATAGTATTGAATGATCTCTAACCCAAGTTACCACTTCAGTTATGTATTGATCCCTATTATTATTCGAACCTTATTGAATGATCTCTAACCCAAGTTACCACCTCAATTATGTATTGATCCCTATTATCGCACATTTCTACTAGAGTTGTTGCATTCGCCATTGCACTGATACTCATAGTTACAATTTTCATAGCTAGATTTAAGATGCTTTTTTCCCTCATCAAACATATGAGAACTTGGTTTTCGACCCAGATACGAATAACCTGTTGTTCCTATTAACTAGAGTTTTCGTAGTTTACCCCTTTAAGGGAATGTATCTTGCTCTACTTTTTTACTTTTAGCTTGAACATAAGGCACAGTTAGGTGTTGTTATAGAATTGACTTATATTTCATATTCATAATTCATATATTGGCAGTGGGGCAGATTTATATTCAAAGTATGTTGGCGATGGCGAAGCACTTCTGCGCAAGACATTTCAGATAGCTCGCTTGGCAGCTCCTAGTATTTTGTTCTTCGATGAAATTGATGCTATTGCCCCCAAACGGTGACTCACTCAACTGTTATTGTCTGCACTATTCATGAGACATTGGATATATTGTGGGCTTGTTTGGGAAGGCCCCAAAAATGGGCTAAAAATTTAAATAATAATATTTTATTTTTATTATAAATTTTAATAACTTTATTTCACATCCAACACAAATTCCAACCTTAAAAATCAACTTTATTTCACATCCAACACAAATTTCAACCTTAAAATCAACTTTATTTCACATCCAACACACCTTCCAATATTAAAATAAATTTCTTTCCCATCAATTCTATAAAATAAAATATTTTCTCTTTTCTTATCAAATTTATCCTCCAACCAAACAAGCCCTGTAGGAACATTACTGATATCATTTTGCTACTATTTTTCTTTGCGTTAATCTCATTTCTATATATGGCATTCCCCTGGCTTGTTTAACATTCTTCCATTGTGTATTAGCCTATGGTTGTCAGTATTCATTAACTTATCTAAGCTTCTGTTGAAGTGTTTTGAATTAATATTTGTTTGAATTGGTCCACTAAATGGCTGCAAATAGAACAGAAACACTAGATTTATGCATTATGTTTTCTTCATACCTGAATATATGGAAAAAAATTACATTTTAAATTGTCAAATCTTGTGATTTTTACATGTATAACTTGAAGAAGTACCATAGAAGTAATACCTAAGTAAATTTCCATCAATGATGCTAAAAATGCTTCTTTTCAGATTTCATTTGTTGTCTTTGTATGTTTGATTCTTAATCACTTCTCGTGTTATTTTATATTGTTTTTTTGTAGTAAAAAAATCAATAACTTGACACTAAACAAAACGAATAATGAATATTCAGAATCTTTGATAAAACTTAACTGAAGAATTATTTTTGTGCTGTTTAAAAAGTGGTTAAAATATATTTAGATGTTTAATATATAATTTATTTTCTTTGTATTACATATAGTTCTATATGGTGCATCTTTATTGTAGAACTTATTTGTTGGCCTTCTAAACTCTCTTTTTCCTCAGTGGTCACAGTGGGGATTCAGGCAAAGTCTCTGTTGGTGAAAGACTTCTTTCCACCATGCTTACAGAAATGGACGGCCTGGAGCAAGCTAAGGTATAACTCTGACAGCTCCATGATAAAAGAAGGAAGAAAATAGTAAACAAATTATATGGAATCCACTATAAGAAAACAATATGGCTTTCTGTGCAGGGAGTTACTGTACTAGGTGCAACAAATCGGCCTAAGGCAATCGATGCTGCTCTTTTGCGACCAGGTCGCTTCGATTTGGTACGATCCATCTGTTATGCTTGCTTTCAAGTTTTTTTTTTTGCAATGATTATAAAATATAATACGATAACAATAACGACCAAGCCTTTTATCTCACTTGGTAGGGTCGACTACATAAGTTTTTTTGTTTTCATTGCACTATATCAATTAACAAATTCTCACTTAACTCTAAGTATGTAGGATCATTTTTTATAGTTTTTACTACGCCTTTTCAAAGTCCAATAACTCAAGTTTTCTTACTGGAGCTTTAATTGGCCTACAATTACATAATATAATACGAAGTAATAAAATAACTTATTGATTATGTAAATGTGTTTTTTCTGCATTTATAGTAAAATAAATTTTAATCACAACAATTTCAGTCAAGCTTTGGCGTTTGCTCTTTATATATATTGTCTACAAAAGTTTCACGAAGGTTTCATACACATATCAAACTATTGATCAACTGTCAAGGTCAGCGTACGTTCACTGTTAGAAAAAACACTAATATGTTGATGTTGATCAGGAGATCAAGAATGGGGTACTTGTAAAATTCACAAAGTGGCCTATTGCCGATCAATCTCAATGCCAAATGAGGTGGAGAGGGACTTTCCGAATGAATGCTGGTTTAAAGTCTAAGGAAAAAGCTTGATAACGATACAAATCAGTAAATAAAAGAAGCTTAAGCTTTTTTTATTGATATTGGAGTTACAACAGAATATCAGAATAAGATTAAAAGTTATTATAGGTCTTAATAAGAAGCTTAGGCTTTTTGATAGATTATCCCAACAAATTCTTTGAATTCAGATTCTCACATACCTTTAATTCTATGATTCGGTTTAAGAAGAGAACACATGTTTGTTTATTCTCGTAGGAGTGTTGATGTTTTGATTGGCAAGAGTGAAATCCAATTAAATAATGAATTCAAGCTAGTCAGTCCCAATCAAAGTTTATGATTTCAAGTCTACCTTTATAGTTGATTTTATCTGATTTTTAGTTGATTCTCATTTGAGTTAATGGATGCATATCTATTTTGTGTCTATCAGTGCCTTATTCTCTTTACTTCAACTTGACCAGGTATTATATGTTCCACCACCTGATATTGAAGGCCGCTATGAGATATTGCGAATTCATACCCGGAATATGAAGCTTGGTGGAGATGTAGACCTCAAAGAGATGGCAGAAAACACAGATCTCTTCACGGGAGCAGATCTTCGAGGGCTCTGCATGGAGGCAGGCATTCTAGCTCTCAGGGAAGATTTTACCGGAGATACTGTATACGATCGCCATTTCCAGACTGCTAGAGATTCGTTGAGGCCGTCATTAACCAGATCAATCGTTGACGAATATGCCAAACTAAATTTTCGCAATAGAGGTTGAGCCTTCAATTCCTCCATGGAAATCACCAGGTTTGAGCATTATGATACGAATAACTTTATTTATAGACAAATTTGATGACAAACTCAAAGAAGTGCTCTGTGATGTGCTGCTAGGTAGCATAAAACTTTGCTGCTTCTTATAAATTAAATTCTCTAAATGAACAAGAAAATTCATGCGATTGAATCCAATTAGTTTGTGATTATGGCTTTATTTTGCTGTTGTATTATGATTGTGATATTGTTCCCCTAATCAAAATCTAAATTTTAACAAAACCAAACCTTTTGATGTCCTGTGTGTAAAGTAGGGTGGTCAAAAGGTTTGATTTAGATATTGAACGTGAAACAAGAACTTAAATTCACTAGCCCTTACAAGAATGTTTCTTTAGATGAAATTGAATAGAGAAGACATATCCATGTTATTGATACCAAGAAGTTTGCGACTATCTCGTGTGAGGCTGCATAATCGTCAGCCTTGTGCAGTGAGGCTGTGATCCGATCACTCCGGCGGCCTAATGGAGATTTTTCCGGTGACGTCGCCGGAATCAATGGCGGCTTTCCGTGAGGGAATCTGCCTCCTCTCCCCGCCGCAAGTGCAATGAGCTCGCCGCCGTTCTGCTCTCCTGGTTCTCCCAGTCCAAAGGTTAGAACTTGGGATATAGCTCCCCCTTCCTTGTTCCCCAATCTCATTCGTTCTTTCTTTTGTTGGACATCAACAAATTTTAATAACTTCATTTAAATTCTTGAATTTTGTGATTCACATTTCACAATAAAATTTTCATAATGATTTGTGATTTAAATATAACAAATTATTTTATTTTCATTTTAAATAATTGCGTGTCTCGATTACTTGTAAGAAGGTCAATCATTCTAATACTGTTCTAACTCGAACACGTTTAATTATGGAGTTTTTTATTATTAATTTCAGAATTTTTCTTCAAAAGACAGATTTATTATTTATGATCACGTTATTTTACTTATACAGTTCAGAAGCCTCTCTCTTTTTTATGTAAAATGATTTATTCATATAGTCTTTTACCTAGAAGCCTACCAGCAATTGCTCTATCTGAATAATTTTATTTCAGTCATATGAATATCACCCCCAACAATCACTCTCCTCTTAACATCAAAAAAAAAAAAACACTCACTCTCCTCCTTCATCTCGAGTTGTCACGGGCTTTGCCTTTTGGGTCATAATCACGAGGTTAACAACAACAACCATCAAGCCTTATTCTCACTAGGTGGGGTCGGTTACATGAATCCTTTGTTTTCATTGCGCTCTATTAATTATCAAATTCTTATTTAAGTCTAAGTAACTAAGATCACTTCTTATAGTTTCTTGCCGTGTCTTCTTTGCTCTCCCTTTTCCTCTTTGTACATAGTCAAGATTCAATAGCTCAATTTTTCTAATTGGGACCTCATCGGCCTACGATTTATATGTCCAAACCATTTAAGCTGTGACTTTCTCTAAATTTATTTTCAATTGGTGCAACACTAATTCTCTTTCGGGTATATACTCATTTTTCATTCTATTCTTTCGTGTGTATCCACACATCCACTTTAGCATTCTCATTTCTATAATATTTATTTTATTTGTATGTTTTCTCTTTGCAAGCCAGTATTCAGCATTATATATCATCGCTAGTTTTATTATAGTTTTATAAAATTTATCCTTAAGTCTATATGAGATTTTTCTATCGCACAACACACCAGAAGCATTTCTCCATTTTACCCATCCTGCTAATAACATCATTATCTATTTCACCATCATTTTGAATGATTGATCTAAGCATCTAAAGCGCTTACTCGTCTTGACAATTTGATCACCAATATTTACATCTCCAATATAAATATTTCTTTTTTGACTAAATGTGCACTTCATATATTCAGTTTTTAATTTACTGAGATAAAAAAATCTTTAGATTATTGAGCATTTTTCCAAAACTCAAGTTTCGTTTTAGCTCCTTCTTTAGTTCTCTCAACGAGAACAATATCTGGAGCATCTATTCTAGGGTCATAATCGTGAGGTTAATGAAAATAAATGTTATAATTAAGTATATTTAAGATGAATGATTTCCTAGAAAATATTCAATGCACGTAATTCTCTAAAGTTAAAATAGATAATAATTTTATATATCGATCACATGATGTTATAGTTCTTAATTTAAACATTTTATTGTGTAATATTGATGACAATCATCATAATAATAGGCCTTTTAACAAAGCTCCTCATTTGAGATGTGCTAACTGCGAAAAATTTCATCTAAATTTTATTAGGCTTATGAAAAAATAATTTGACATCATTTGATGCTATCCACAGTGGCATGGTTAGAAGTTAAAACGTAAATAGAAAATATAATATTACTCTTAACATTTCATTTGGTTAGAGTTAGATTTTTTATCCAACATAAATTTTAATTATAAAAAATAATTTTATTTCACACAAATATGAATATTAGAATTTAAAATATTTTATATAAAATATTGAATTCATCACAAATTACGTATTTTATTATCGTTTAATAAATATTACGCATATCACATTCTGCTTATAATAAAAATATTACAATAGAAATGTAAAACCCATAAGCAGAGTGTGATATGCATAATATTTACTAAACGATGGTGAAATGCGTAATTTGTGTTGGATTCAATGTTCTGTATGTAAATCCCTCTAGAATTTAAAATATTTCATATTTTACACACTTTTTAATATTAAAATAAATTTTTTTCTTATTAAATTTAAAAAATAAAATCTTGTTTTTTCTTATCTAAAAAAAAACTATAAGGCCTTAATCTCACAAATCCCTATAATATCTATAGATTTACTTATATTTGTACCTTTCGTTTAAATCATTTTCGGTCGATTTTGAATTTTGATGCAGCTGGTTTTCATTTTATTTCAATGTGATATTTCCAACAAATATTCATTCAAAATTTAATATAATTTTTTTTTTCAAATTTTTTTTGCTATATTTTAATAAGTCTAATATATAAGCCTTGTTTATTTAGAAATTAAAAATCATGTTCAATTTTAAAATGACATATCACATCACACATAAAATTTAATATTAAAAATTAATTTTATTTCACATCCTATACACATTACTAAAATAATAACTAACGTATATCACGTTCTTCATTTATTCCAATATAATAACTAACTTTATATCACATCTTTCATGTATTTTAATATAATAACTAACTTTATTTCACATCATTCATAATTTTTAATAAAAAAAATTCTATTTAAATTTAATTTTAATCTTATTAAATTAAATCTTATAAATAAACAAGTGAGCCCCTAGACATCTCTCTTCTAATATGTGATATCAGAATTAATTATTTAGTAAGCGGCTCATCAGAGTTGTGCTTTCATAAGGTCTTTGTCGTCTTCAGTCGTAGTTAAGTTAAGAGTTCTAAAATTGGATGATTTTCATCGTTACCCTGTGTGGTTGGGTGATCTTTTGATATGCATGCACTCGGTAATTTAAAATTAACAATAATGAGAAAAGATTAATATAGATGGATTCTCGATATTATTAGAATTACACACGAAAGATTATCGCATTGATAGTCAACAATAAGTTGACACCTAATATACAAGTAATGAACCTAATCCACTGATTTAAGTATTAAGTTTAACCTAACGTGTCGGATCATATATAAATTTTAATATTAAAATTTAACTATATTTCACATTATACTTAATTAATTATTTCAAAATAAAAAATTAATTTTATTTCGCATCCTGCATATATATTAAAATAATAATTAACTTACATTATATCGCTCGTACATTCCAACATAATTACTAATTTTATTTCATATCATACATAATTCTTAATAAAAATATTATTTAAAATTTAAAGTCTCGTTTGATTCGAGCTTTTATTTAAACAAGAGAAAAAAATATTTTTTTTTTAATTTAATATTAAAAAATTTTATTTTAATATTAGAAAGTGCATAGGATATGATCATATGAAGTAAAATTGATTTTAAAATTTGTATTTATGTTAGATATATAATCAATTAAATTTATTTTTATTTTTCAAATATGAAAATTTTATAAATTTTCCTTTTTTTTCTCTCTGGCCTCTCACTTAAAAGAGAGAATGGGAAGGGGAGAAATAGGAGGCTGGTGGTTCTGTCAGAGGAAGAAGAAGGAAATTGAGTGAACCCCCAAACTCGTATGCCTGTGCATTCGGTTTAATCGATTAATTTAGTGATTAAATTGAAAAAAAAGATTGAGTTCGATTTTAAATTTAATAAAATCAAATCAACCAAATTAGATTATAAACCAAATCAACCAAATAAATATCTATTTGATTTGATTTGTTTTGGTTAAAATCATATTTTTTATCTCAAAACATTTCTTAATCTTTTTATAATATTATTAAATATTACTATGTTAATATCTAGATAATAATTTTAATATAAGAGTAATTTAGCACAATAAGTAATTTAACTTAATAATTCAATCGCATTATCAAAATAAACTAATAAAAAAAGAAAGAAGAATTCAAAAGCAATTGCACACATCATTACATTAATATTATAGTATAATAAAAAATACATAATAAAAATTTCATCTGTTTATTAAAAATGATGAATATTTTTTCAAGTTTTCAGATAGTCTCCATTGTCAGAATTCATTCTAATTACCACACCTGAAAAAATACACTAAATAATTAGCATAAAAATACACTATAAAAACTCATAAATATACATACACTATCACTTCAATAGATTTAAAGTTAATACTATGAAACTATTATAATACAACTGAATCAACCTAATCCTAAAATCATATTTATACATGAATTATTTAATAATCGGTCAATTCAGTCTGTTTGGTTTTCAAACATGTGAAATCGAACCCAAACCAATTAACTGAAATACTCAAAATATAAAACCATCACCAAGCTGTTAAATTCTAAATCAAACCAAATCGTTAAATTTAAATGATTCAGTTCAATTTTTTGGCTTAAATCATAATTTGCACACTCCCAGTCCTGCCGAGAATGGTGGAACCTTTAGCCCTGTTTGGTTGGAGGCCATCTTGGCCAGGCCATGGCCAAAATGGCCTCCAACCATTTTATTAAAATTAATAATAATAAAAAATTAAGTATAATATGTTAAAAATTGTATAGATATAATATAAAATAATTTTTTTTATATTAAAATTTATGTATTGAAGATGAAAAATAAAAAAAATTATTTAATAAAATGGTTGGAGGCCATTTTGGCCATGGCCTGGCCAAGATGGCCTCCAACCAAACAGTTAGTGCAACTGGCATGTCTTGAAGATAAATTATGATGAGGTCCCATAATTTTAAAGAGAATTTAAATACATGCTACAAAAACTTGACTCTTTATATCTCAGTCATCCAAAACTATAGATTTACACGCCACACATTAAAGTGATTGGAATAACAATTTAAGTATTTAACCATATAAAATGATCGGATAGTATTTTTTATCAAAATGATTAGATAGTAAAAAACTAGTCATTTTTCTCATATATATGAAAATCATTGAATTTTAAATTATTATATTTTCTAAAGTTCTAAAATTCTTGTAATAAGTTCAAATATAGTTTAAGTTTTCTCTTAAGTAGGTCTATTTCGATTTTAAAATTAAAGTCATAATAATTCAACTTATTAATCATTTATTGATGCTGTGTATTATTTAATTAATAATACATTTATATAGATAAAAATAAATAATTAGCAACATTTATAAATATCACCAATTTATTAAAAATATGACTTAACTATGTAATACAATATTTTTTATTAAATGATTCTATTTTTAATAGTAAAAATATAATTTTATATATTATATTTTTTTCATAAAAAAATACAACATAGTATTTTTTTATAATGCCCCAAAAATTGACTTCATTTGATTTGAATATATTTTAATGTTAAAAATTATGATATAAAATAAAATTAATTTTTTTATTTTTATTTTTTAAGTTAAGTATTTTTATTTAAATATATATTTAAAATTAAAATTTATATAAGATATTAAAAATATTTTTTTAATATTTAATTATAATATAATGTAAAATAAATATTAAATATTAGAGTTTGAGCTTTTTTTAAAAAAAAAAACACGGCAAGCTATTACTTATATCCATCTGAACGTTTATTTAACGTCGTTCTGTCGACCGCCTAGGTCTTTGTCTCGAAATCCAATTCCCGGCCATGAAAAACCCTAAGCCGGCCGGCGGGAAGGGGTCATCCCACAAGGGATTTTCGGCCAAATCTTCTTCCGCGGCTGGCGGCAGTGGCGGCGGCGGTCGGAAATCCCGCTGGGAGTCATCTAACCGTCCCCCTTCGGGAGGAGGCGCCCCATCTGATTCCAAACCTCCTGAGAAAGACGTTGCCGAGCCCTCTGCCCCGCCGCAGCAGCCGCAGACGCCTACAGCTCCCAGCGTTCCCATCGCCGCCATCCCTCCTGCATCCCGCCTTCTTTCCTCAGCCGTTCCTCCTCCTCCGCAGCCATATGGCTTCCACAACCTCGAGCGCCGCACCGTAGTCCTTGCAGACGGCACTGTTCGCTCCTACTTTGCTCTTCCTCCTGACTACCCCTTGGAGCCTCATGGTGACAAGATCTTACGTCCCGGCCTTGGCCATGGTTATGACCCTCACTTCCCGCCAAGTGGCCCGGCATTCGGTGCCGAAGGCTTCCGCGAGCCTCCGCCGCCGTCGTTTGCACGCGGTGGATCTGACTACTGGTCGTCTTTGGGGCTTGACGGACCAGCCGGATCGTCGTCTCTGAAGCGGAAGTACGCGGAGGAAGAATTTGCTTGGCAAAGACAACTGGCATTGCAGTACGGTCACTCTAATCCGATGGGGTTACCTTTAGGGCCGATTGGCGATGGATTCGGTAGAATGGGCAGTCCATCGAGAAGAGAGCATCAAGATGACTTCAGGCTTTCGAAGCAGGTGAAATTGGAAGGTGAAGGTTATGACGATTTGTCTGGTCGGAGGTTCAGGCCTGACGGTAGTACACATCTGGTAGCTAGGGAAGTCGATAAGCAGGCGTTGAACGATGCTTTTCTTAGGCTATCGAAGACTATAAATGAGAGCCCAACACAGAGGAAAAGATATTTAGAAGATGGGAAGCATGGACTGCTGCAATGTGTTGTCTGTGGCAGGTTTGACGTAACCGGAAAGCTTAACTTTTTTTCATATGTTCTTCGTACTCCAATCATTAATACGATTCTACCGTTTTGGTTTTTGCTGTTTAGTTGGAACATAGATTTCATGTTATCTTTGTTAGAGATTTTTGTAGTTTTTTTGGCTGCCTGCTCGTTGTTTATAACTCATTTATATATGAGGAATTGAAGTCTTTAGAGTGAAGAAATTTTATTGAATAAGTTTGGTAAAACATGTGACCTGATGGGATCCTTGCAGCATGGAAGTGTGCATGTGACATTGATGTTAACTGAATTACAAGGCTCTTCAATAAGATGTTTAAGAGAAAGAGAATGTCTGATGAATAGCAGAAGGACATTCTTCTTCTCATTTATAAGAATAATGGGATGTTTGAAAATGTGGTAACTATAATGGGACGAAATTGATGAGCCATACTACAGAGCTACGTGAGAGAGGGTTATTGAATAGGGATTAAGAACTAATACTATAATTTCAGTCAATTTGGTTTTATGCATGAAAAATCAATAACAAAAGAGA
The DNA here is from genome assembly GCA_002786265.1 of Apostasia shenzhenica. Classification (NCBI taxonomy): domain Eukaryota; kingdom Viridiplantae; phylum Streptophyta; class Magnoliopsida; order Asparagales; family Orchidaceae; genus Apostasia; species Apostasia shenzhenica. The sequence continues at coordinate 1,705,608 of KZ451955.1, forward strand.
TTGAAGAAAACAAGAAGTGTCAACACCTATCTTATATTATTTTTATTTATCTTGAAAAGGCCTTTGATAGTCAGGACATGTTTTTTGATGGGCATTCGAAAAGAAATTTGTGTTCATCAGGTTTTTTTAGTGTTATTGAGGAATTGCATGTTGGGGTGAGTAATAATTCAAGAGCTGAAGGAGTTCTTTTTATGATTGTATTAGACTAATGTTCTACTTTGAGTGCTTATTTCTTGCTCTGATAGTAATTGAGTTGATTTAGCTTGTTCAAGGTGAGATTTTATTGTGCGGGCTTGCTTTTTATGAATGATATTGTTTTTAATGGACTATACTCATGAAAGTGTTTAAGTAGGAGTTGAAACATTGAAAGAGCTCCTTAGAAGTGAAGATATTTAAATTGATTAAAATCAAGCACACACATTGTAGGTTTACTGATATGGGAGAAAGAATTGGCAATGTTGTTAGACTGCATTGAGAAATGATCCTATTATGCGAATATTTCAAGCACCTTGTGTCTATTAGCCACACTAATGAGGGCAGTTTCAATGAAAGAGTATGATAGGAGTTTTATGCAATTGGATACCTATTATCATTGAATGAAAATTTTTGTAAAACTGTTATTTGACCATAGAGTGGATTGCATAAAAATGATTTTGTTAAGAGAAGGTGAAAGTGACAATTATTGAGGATAAGAAAAGGAAATAATGTTTTTAGGATGATTTTGGTCATGTCTTATCGACATATGAAGGCTTATGTATGTAAATTTGTGAGGATCCTAGTCACATTGTTAAATAGGAAAGACAAAAGATGTCTTGGGATATGGTCATTAAAAGTGACATTGAATCACTTGCACTCATGAATGGTGGATCTTTAAATAGAGTTGAATGGGGAAGAGAAATCCATGTAGCTGATCCAATCAGTTTGATATTAAGGCATTGTTATTGTTATAGTTGTTCTATGCTTTACTCATGTATTTCATTATTTGTGTTATTTTGTCGCATATTCCTTTTTGTCATTCTAATTGATTGTTAAGATTTAATCTTCCTATGTTATATTACTTCTCGCTTTTTGTGTGTTGATCGCATTTAGTTGTTTAGTTATTTATGATTTATTCCCCTTGTAACCTGCTTCTATGGTTTAAAGCTATTATGTATTTATTTTTCTATTGAACTTAGAAACAAATGTGCACTAGATTGTTTACTATTTGCAAAATCATGTATTTTTGTCAATCATTTATCATTATGTTCTCTATCAAATGGTTCTTAACACTCTTTTCCCAAAAGTGGTTGCTACTCTATTAATGTCTATCATTAACTTTTATCTTTAGCTAGTTTACTTGCTTGATTTTTTTTTCCTCCCCCATCTTGATATGGTAAGGCTTTTACATTTATTTGCTGGATACTAAGGCATTTGCTAAAAAGAACAAATGTTACATTTTCCTTGGTAATTACATAGATTGGATTCGCATCTCAATCCAAATAGTTTATGAAGACAAACAATCATGTGACAATATGACTTATATACTTACTAGTCTAAGTTATATTGATTATTAGATTGTAACTTTCTTGTTTGGGTTTCTTTATGATTGTAGTTGATAGCAGCTTAATAGTTTTCCAAGAGAAAAATTATAGTCGCTCTAAAAAGGGACTTAAATTATGTCTTTGCCCTACGTACGCTTGGTTGAATGTGTATAGGTTTGGTCGTGCCTTTGTGAAAGAATGGCGAAAGGTTGCGACTACTATACAGTTATTATTTCTAAAAGCTTTATGTACTTTAGTGATTTTCAGGTAAATATTAAGTGCATTGGGAAGTGATAGTCAGCAGTAAACTACCAGCAATCTAAGAACTTTGATCATTATTATAACTGCTCTCTAGCTTAATGATGTCTCAATGTATTTTAGGGTCTTTGACATTGGGGTAACAATAATGTCATACTTTTGTTTCAGAAGAGTAAAGTGGGAGATTGAGTGTTAACTGAAGAATAATTAAAAATGAAGGAGTTTGGAGAACTTTTAGCTTTGTTGGCCGCTAAATATAAGTTTACTATATGAATTTCATTTCATAACTAAAAAAGTTCTAGGCGTCATACACAAGTGATCTTAATGACACAATTATATATAAAGGGCTTGGGACTTTGAGAAACATTTTTGTGATATCACAAGCATTCATTTATTTAGTTTGGCATTTTTAATTTTGGGAAACTACTCTTGTTCCGATGAGGTTAAAAGTGTTTCCACGTCTGTCCCTCCTTATAGATGCCTGAATTTAATCTGTATTTTCATGCATGCCTTTCCATTAATGTTTTATGATATTGTATTATCCCTATCTCTTCTTCTTTCCTCATCTTCCTCTCTTTGGCAAGTTGGGTCATTACCCTTCTTTTCCTTCTCTCTCTGGCAACTTGGTCTATTATAATGGCAACTATCTTAATGTTCAGGCTTTGAAACACGTTGTCACCATCACAACATGCTAATGCCTTAGACTCGAGCAAGGGTTGCGGCACCTTCAACTTGAGGGCTACCCTGAAAATTGATTTTTAGTGTTGACTATTGAAAGGCTTGTGGGTTTGACCACTTCTTTTTTTTTAAATGTAATTTTTTTTGAAATGTACCACCTCTTTTGCTCCCTTTGACAGCGGAACAGGTAGAATTCAATGGCACAGCATTAGTGAGTCTAGTGGAGTGTCAAAGTTGAGTGGGAATACCAGGAATCTTACCTGAAATCAATGGAGGTTCCTTTGTGTTCCCCCTTGCGCTCACATCAACTTTTTTCTATATTCACGTTCACTATCGCAAGTAGAGGAGAGGCAGTGAATGAGATCAATGATCCGCAACTATTTCTTGGAAACTATTGTTTTCTTGTGCATGAATTGCTAAAACTTCCCCTTGTTTGATTTCATTGGCAATGTAGTAAGTGGTAATTAAATGCAATGTTCGAGATTATCAACCCTATGTTTCCATAGTTGATGTTTGTCTTCTTGGTCTATTCTCATAGTGCATCTGCTGGGTTGATATTCATTCCATTGTTCAACAAAGAATCCATGTTACATACTAGCCAATTAAATTGTTATTTGGAAGGTAGTTTGATTATCCTTCTATGACATTTTGATTGAGATGGTGATAGTTTTTAGTGAATTGTAATGTCATTCCTTGTTGTATGATCATATTCTTCATTTTAGGTTGTTCAGGTTTTTTATCTCCAAGTGTGTCATAAAGATGTAAATATGGGAACATTTGCATGTACTAGCAAACCAATAACACCGTACAAATGCCATTTTGTGTTGTTTTTTTGGCATTTATTGTGAATAAAAATGCTTGGTCTGTATGCGATGTCGGCATTGCATAATGTGTATGGCATCCATGGGATGCTATTGTGCTCTAGGCATTCTTGGCACTGCATTAAACATGGTAACAGCAGATTCTTTTGGGACTTATGTCTGCTGCTGATTTAATGTTTTTGTGCTATTTGTTGATAGGCTACTGTATGAATTTCATGCAGCCATTGCATTTATGGTTCAACAGCTTTTCCTTCAGCTCTGTTGCTAGTCATGCTACCAAAACGTGGATGCATTGTTATTCAAAAAAAAAAAACATGGATGCATTGATATGCTTGCGTTAAATTTTCACTTTGTTTAAACTCAGATACCAGCTAATCCTTTTTTCTTGTATTTTTACCTTTGTTCTGTTTTGTATATGTGACATGTCAAATGGTGCTGATTTGTTTTCTATTTGTCATGCGGCTCAAGTAGCCAAAGGTCTTAGGAGCTTCTGCAAACATTTATCTTCCAAATGTTTGTTTTGTTAATCCATGAGCACTACATTCTAGTATGTAGTGTATCTATCAACATCTAATATTTCTGGGATTAATTTCAAGGAATCTTTCTTATTTTTATGATTTTACCTATTGTTCTACTGCATTTTTTGCTTTTATATTGGGGTTGGTTAATTTGGTTTATTATAAGCTTTAATTAGGTTTTTGTGGCTGTTTGAAAGTATAAGCGTCAATTGGAGCTCCCTGTCACATTTTCTGATTAGAACTATGTTTGTTTGGTGGATATAATAATGATGAATGCTTTGTTTCATTTTATTCTATTTTTGGATATTTCATTGTGCTCATGTATAGGGATCAAGGGATGATGATTGTGTGTCTTTATGAAATGGTATTATTCTACCATCTTTCTGAGGGATCTCTATATTTAGTTTTCCCATTCAGTTGTTATAGCCTAATGGAGTTTCCCCATTCAGTTGTTATAGCCTAATGTAAATATAATGTGTTTTATCAAATGGGAACTGCGTAACATACTCTTGAGAAGTCCATTCCTATGTCATGTTGATTAATGACCAAATTTTGTGTTGAGTTATATTTATATAACTGATCTCAAAGAATTTTGTTTTCAGATTAAATATTTAATTTTTTGCTAGTGATTCTTTTCATTATCTCACGTTTTTTTGTTTGTCGGAGAATGAATTGAGCAATCCTATATTACGTTTCTTTTGTTGATTGCTATCTTCCTTTGTTGCAATAAAAGTTTTTTGTCCTTTTATATTAGTTCGGTAAAGCTTGACCTGTGGACGTTTTCAGGTGCAAGACTTTTTATTAAGATTCTTAAGCCTAAGAGAATACCTAATGAAAGGAGGAATAATAATTTTGTCCCTATTCTTAAGAACAAGATATATATGCAAAATTGGGTAATTATAATGGTATCATGTTTATAAGCCATGGTATGAGAGGTATTGAATGTAGTTTAAGAAGATATTCTACAAGGTCAGACTATTAATTAATGCTTGAAGTTTGATAATGGAGACTATATTTATGTTTGGAAGGTTCATAAATTAATATAGAGACGCCATAAAGGATCTTTATATTATTTTTGCTGACTTTGTGAAGGCATAAATGATAGAGTATAAGGAGAGGTTCTTTATTGGGCATTGGAAAAGTAAGATGTGTCCATCTTATATATTAATAACATCAAAGATGTGAATGTTGATGTTAGTGTGAGGGCTACTAGTGGAATTTCGAAGGAGTTGCCTATTATGCCAAGGCTCTAATTTGAGTCTTTATCTTTACACTCTAATGTCGGATAAGTTGACTAAGCATATTTAAGGTGATATTCTATGGTGCATGTTTTTTGCAAATAATATAGTTTTTATAGATGAGACTTGTAAAGGAGTTAATTGGTAGTTAGAATTTTTGAAGTATTACTTTATAAGCAAAGGGATTCAAATCGCTTAAGAGTAAGATATAGTACATGTGTTGTTGATTGGATGATCTTGAAGTGAATAGTGACAATATTGTGAGCCCATCATTTGAGAGCTTTAAGGTTTTCAGGTCTATTATATTCTATAATAAGAGTAAGCAAGAGGATGATAATTATAGAATCATGACAATGATTAAAATGGAGTGTGATAAGTGTTTTACGTTATTGGAAGATGCCTATCAAGTTGAAAATTTTGTAAAACTGTTATCCAACTATGTTATGTGGTAGTGAATGTTGGATAAGCAGGTGACAATATTAATAAGATTTGTATTGTTGAGATGCAAATGTTGAGATGGATGAGCCGAGTGAACTTGTGTATTGATTGTGTTAGAGGGAGAATGGGCATGGCATCCATTGAGGATAAGATGATGAAAGAATGTTTGTCACTTGTTTGGTCGGTGGTAGTTTTTTTGGGTATGAAAGGGAATTTGTGTTACTATTTAGTAGGCCAAACGGTTGGTTTACTTGGTTTGGATATTTGAACTGAAAAAAAAAGATCGGTTTTACTTTTTCAATAATCCAGGAACTGAATTGACTGAATAAAGTTCTTTTTTTTCCATTCAATTAGATTAAATGCAAATTTTAACTCCATTATGCTTGGATTTTCCTCCATTCCTTAGCATTGTAGTATAGCGAATGATAAGCATGTGATGGTTTCCCTCCAATTAATGATGATGGTATTATTATCAATGCTTCCACACAGACATTCCAAAGGCTGCTTCCATACCCTTTATTTCAGTAAATTTTTTTGAATTTGAGTGTATCAACACCGATAATTCTAGTGAAAACATCTCATTTACATCGAAGATGCTAATCTACAATGGTCTATTTCCATCATATAACATGACTTTTATAGATATGCAAAACATTCAGTTAAAGTGGTTTGTTCAGTTTCTGTAACATTAAACTGAATTGAACTTGAATAATCGATCTATGATGTTAACCATATCAAGAGTATCTAAACCCCAAACCAAATCAATCAAATTTAATTGGATTAATTCATTTTTTTGTTCAATCATTGAATACACATCCTTATTAATTGTGTATGAAGTAATATAAAGTTATTTTAATATTGGATTTGTGTAGAATGTGAAATAAAATTTAGTTTTTAATCAGAATATGTGGCATAAGATGTGAAATGAAAAGTCTTCAATATTGAGCTTTGTGTATTTACAGACGAGATCAATTACAGATATAAGATGTTTGCCTTTCACAAATGGGAGTTTTTGAATTGTTATAGGTTTCATGAACAATTCCCCTCTCTGGCTTGATATTTTGGCTGGGCAGTTTTTGAATTGTTTTAAGAATTAAAAATTTGAATTCAACCTGTTTCTTCAATGGTTGGATGGGGTTCCAACCAACACAAAGTGAGAAAAGACATGCCTATTTATGCAGGGAATGTCCATTTGCATGTTAGATGCTTTGGTAAAGAATTTTCTAGATATTGGATACCACATTTCATTAAAGGCACTAGTGAGGGTTGAAGAATCAGGTGGGTTCTAGGCGATTCTCAAAGTAAGGTAGGTTGCCGAGGCTTCGAGAAGAGGTGTTGCTCTCTTTACTTTCTAGATGTGGTTGGAGATGCCTCATGCTTAGACCCCTTATCTCTAGGATATGCTAACACACAATGGCTTTCGCGTCGTTACTTGAAATCTGGAGGATGTGTGAGGACTTTTCACGAACTTGAAATATTTTACTGATTGTTCATAAAAGGCTTTAGTATAGTTGTTTCCTTTATTGCTAGTTGTCTTAGAAAGTGAAACTTAAATGGACTGACATAGCTATTAAAGCTTCTGAATCAATCAAAGCTAGATTAATTGGCATTAGGTTACTTGGCGTTAGTAAAATCTTTGAAGTGGCTTATGATACCTCGAGTGTTAGTATAGATGGTGTGCTCAGCCAAGACAGTCATTCAATCTATTTGGGGATAATTGCCAACTTTGCGTGATGAAGTGTTTTTTGTAGTGGGGGAGGTTTGATGTGGTCACCCATTGGCCACATCAACAACAACCAAGCCTTAATCTCATTAGGTGGAGTCAGCTACATGAATCGTTTGTTTTCATTGTGCTCTTTTAATTAATAAATCTTTATCTAAGTCTAAGTAAGTAAGATCACTTCTTATATTTTCTTATCATATTTTCTTTAATTTCTTTCTTCCTCTTTGTGCTTAGGCAAAATCTAATAATTCGATTTTTCTAATTGGAGTTTCAATCGATCTACGATTTAAATGTTCAAATCATCTAAGCCAGTTTTTTTTAAGTTTATCCTCAATTGGTGCAACTCTAATTTTCTCACGGATATACTCTTTTCTCATTCTATCTTTTTGTGTATACCCACATATTTATCTTAGTATCCTCATTTTTTGTAATATTTATTTTATTTGTATGTTATTTTATAGATTAGCATTCATCATTGTTAGCTTTATTATAGTTTTATAAAATATACTTTTAAGTCTGGATAAAATTTTTATATCGCATGACAAACCAAAAGCATTTCTTTATTTTATTTATCCTGCTTGGATTCTATTAATAATGTCATTATCTATTTTACTGTCATTTTTTATGATCTAAGGTATCTAAAACACACTTTTCTTGATAATTTAATCACTAATTGTTACATCATTAATGCTTTTTTCTTGACTAAATGGACACTCAGCATATTTAGTTTTTGATTTACTGAAATGAAAATCTTTAAATTTTAAAGTATTCCTCCAAAAGCTTGAGTTTCACTTTGGCTTCCTCTTTAGTTTTATTAATAAAAACAATATCATCTGCAAAGAGTATACATTAAAGCAGCTCATCTTTGATTTGTCCAGTCAAGACTTTTATAACCAAAGATAAAAAATACAAACTTAAAGTTGAGCCTTGGTGTAATCCAATTGTAATAGAAAAATTCTTAGTCAAACCTCTTTGTGTCCGAACATAGTTAACAGCTCATTTATACATGCCTTTAATAACTTGAATAGAAATAATAGTATAAATTCATTTTTTTGGTAAAACTCTCTAAAGTACTTCTCTTAGGACTTTATTATTGGCTTTTTTCGAATCAATAAAAATGAAATATAAGTTTTTCTCTCTGTTTAAACTTCTTCATTAAGCCTCTCAATAAATGAATAGCTTTCATGGTAAATCTACTTAGCATAAAATCAAACTGATCCTTTGATACTTCAGTATCACGGCATAATCTATGTTCGATCACCTTTTCTTAGAATTTTAAAGTATGATTCATTAATTTAATTTCTTCATAATTGGCATAATTCTGTTCATCGCCTTTATTCTTGTAAATAGGTACAAGTATATTCTTTTTTCCATTCATTTGACATTGTTTTAGTCTTCAAAATCATATTAACAATCTAGTGAGCTAAGAAACTCTTTCATCTCTTAAGCAATTCCAAACATCTATTTGAATGTCATTCAGTCCTATTTTTTTATACTTTATTTTCTTTAAAACTTTTTAGGCTTCAGCTTTACTAATATGTCTGATGTAAGAGTAATTTTTACTTTTTTTTAGAATACTGAGTTTAATAAAATCAATTGTATCTTCACAATCTTCATTGAAAAGTTTTTGAAAGTAACTCATTCATTTATCTTTAATATTTTTTTCATAAAAAGATTTTTTGATCTTCATCTTTAATGCATTTTACTTAAGTTAAGTTTTAGTTTTTCCATTTCTTGTTTTGGCCATCTTATATATTTATCTTTGTTTTTTGTTAATGTCTAGCTTCTTATATAAATTTTCAAAAGTTATATTTTTTGCATGCTTTTGTAACTTTTATCGGGCCGCTTTATATTTTTTCAGTTATTCTAATTCTTGTTTTTAAACTAATCTCTATAGCAAATCTTTTTTTCTTAATTTTTCTTGTACATCATTTTAATACTACCAAGCATCTTTATTATTTGGAGACTTGGAGTCATAATTTGGATTCTCCCAACACATCTTTCACTACTTTACAGATACAGTTTGTAGTCGTCAGTCACAAAAAATTAGTTTTCTCGTTAATATTTCACTGTCCAAGTTTTAGAACATTTTTCTTAAAGATAGATTTTTTTTCATTTTTTAGATTTCACCATCAAGTTGAAGGATAGTGTTTCGACTTATTATTCATTCTCTAACATTGTATTTCAGAATTTAAAAATCATTAATTGATATTAGGTAGTCAAACATTTATTTAGAATGATTTTATAATCCTTACAATTCAAGCGATCTTATTTTTTTATAAGAAAATAATCGATCTGATTTCTTGAAGATCCATTCTTGTAAGTGATAACATGCTTATCTCTTTTCTTAAATAAAGTATTAATAATTACAAGATTATATGCTAAAAAAACTCTAAAATAATTTTACCTTCATCATTTATCTCTCAAAAATCATATTCACCATGGATGTTATTGAATTTCTCAGTGACACTTCCAATATGTCTGTTTTGATCTTCTTTGATAAATAATCTTTTCTTCTGAGGTATCTCTTGTATTAATTTTTTCAAATTATTTTAAAATTTTTATTTTATGCTTGCATTCAAACCCACTTGAGGGGCATACACATTTACAATGCTAATAATTATTTTATTGATTATAATTTTTAAAGCCATAATTTTATTACTATTTCTCTTTATTTCCACTAGATGATCTTTGAAACTCTTATCCAGAATTATACTCATTTCATTCTTATTTTTATTCTTATTAGAGTACCAAAGTTTAAAATTAAGCCATTAATTTTCTTGGCTTTTTTCCCAACTGATTTTATTTCCCGAAGGTACAAAATATTAATCTTTTTTGAATAATAATGTCTATTAACTCCATTAGCTTACCTATCAGAGTGTCTATATTGCAAGTTCTTAATCTAATCCTAGTGGCTTGAGTTCTAGTATGTTGGACTAGCTTTTTTACTCGCTTTCGTCCATGTGTACTAAAAAAGTATGTGTTTGCTGATTTTGTATTTGGAGTTTATGTAAGTGAGTTTATTTTTGTTTGTATCATGTATTTTTATATTAGTGGAGTATATTTATTATGGGTGTAATGAATTATATGAATTGTGTATAAAAGAGTGTTCTACAAATGGAATCAGACATGAGACTAGTCGAACAACCTGCCTCCAGGCAGACAGTCATGCCAATACTAACTGTTTTTTTCGCCCATTTGGTCGGACTATCTATCCTTCACAGATGGGAACAATAACTAGTTCCCAGATTGTCTACCTAGCTGGACAAGCCATCTTGGCATTTTTCTAAACTGTTTTAAGTATTCAAATTTAAATTCAACCCATTTCTTCAATGGTTGTAGGGGAGTTCTAACCAACATGTGGGGGAAGACATGCATCATTACGCAAGGGAGACTTCCATTTGAATGGTAGATACTTTGGTGAAGGAGTTTCTAAATATTGGAGACCACATTTCACTAAAAAAGCTAGTGAGGGATGGAGAACCAAGTAGGTTCTAGGCAATTCTCAAAGTGTTGTAGGTGCCTGGGGATCCAAGGAGATAGAGGTCCAGCTTCCCTTGCTTTTTAAATATGGTTGGAAGTACCTCATGTTTAGATCCCTCATCTCCTTAGGATTTCCTGTTATTGTCTCTAATGTTTTGATGTAATTGTCCAATATGTATATTCCATGATCTCTATGTTTGACTGATGTTTTTGTGTAAACTATTTTCTATGGTGGTAAATTTATTAAATTCTTCATTCTTGATACTTGTGAGTTGTTTTCTAATTGCAAGGTTTTTTATTGGATTCTATGGTATAACATAATTTTCCTATCAAATCCCAATATCTTGATCTCTATACATAAAAGCATGGTGTAAGTGTTAGAATTACTAGATAGAGTTCATAGCGTTGTTACCTTGCAAGATGCATAGCGTTTAGATTAGAAAACCAAAGTTTGATCGTTCTTTGGGAAGTTGATCCTTAATCTACCTTCCCTACACTGTATTGCATTTCTTCTTAAGTTTTCCTTTCTAAGGTCATCCTAAATCCCTAGGAGAACAGCATCCTCAGTAGAGTTAAGGCATTTGACACTTGGATCCTTCTTAGGATGGTCATTAGTCATCACATTTATGAAATGTCATTTTGTTTCACATCTCTATAGGCATCATTGCATGAAATAAGAACTGCATACTTCTGCTATCACTTTTTATTGCATCTGAAATGTTGAGAAAAAATGCATTGGCTATGGGATTCAACTTTGCTTGTTATGTAATGTTTGCAAACATGGACTTGTTATGCTAACGATGGAGTGGGAAGTATGTATTGTACTCATCTGTTATTGGTTTAAATGCCTGGGTCTGAGAGATCAGGACTTGTTTGGAAGTTCCCTTTTAGGTTTTTCTTTTGCTGTCAAGGAAAACGTGGTACTTTGTGCTCTTGTTCTTGTTTTATTCATGTACGTTTGTTTTATAGAATGTAATAAGTTGTCCAGAGTCTGTTAGTAAAGTTCTGCTTGTATTGTTGTCCATTGAAGATATCATATATATTCTGTGAAGACTATATAGTTGATAATGGATTTTGATCAGTGCTTGCACCCGAACAATCGGTCATTTTTGTCTGAACCATCCCATTAGTTGGTATTTTGTGCGTACAGATGACTAGGTACCCAGTAAACCTTGGCAAAATCCTGAATTCTGTAAAGTTGATTGCTGATCTGTTGGCTTCTGCTTTAGTGTTTTGTGGGAAAGGCTTTATTAGGAGAAATTGATGAATTGGAGATGCATAATTGAAATAATGGTTGAAAATCTTGCATCGGTTTACATGATTTTGAAATATTCTTTCATGTTATACCGTTTTTATGGCTTTCTAGTGATTTTAAAGGACCGCAAGGACCTAAATCCTAGATTAAAATTCATTGTCTGCTTTATGATCTGCAGGTGTAATTTACCCCTTAGATGCACAAAATGTGATAGTACGTAGTCCTTTCCCTCCTTTTTTACCTATAAGCTGTGTTCTTGGTGCAAATTCATGTCTTAATTGACTGTGCGATGGGGTGATGCTTGTGGGATAGTTAGGTTGTTTTTTTACAATCCTGCATTGTTGCTGAGATGTTATCTTCAGAGTGGACATCTTGGAAGTTTCTTTTTATTGTCTATTTACCAGACATTCATTTGGCTTTCTTTTTTGTACTAGTTTGCCTTGGTGGTGTCCTGTTTCTTATATTCTTCCACTATTTCAGCCTGCAATATCCTACCATGCCCTCCATTAATGTAAGATGAAATTGTCAACTGTTAAAGTATTTTATATGCTGGAGAGGGTCTAAAGTAGGGTAGTTTTGGTTTATGGGCAAGTAGATTTACATAAAGTAGTGGCAATTTCCTTGGTAATCATCTGATTGATTTTAGTACCAAGTTTTGCTAGAGTAGGGAACGTACTCTTGACGTGTCTGGCTGTTGTAATACTACTTAGTTTGCTCATTTCAGGGGTTCTAAAGAGTTTGCAGATGTCCACGGACTTATCATGCATGCATACAATTCTCAGAATGCAGAATTACAAATTGATCATCTGGGATTGCATAAGGCTTTGTGCGTCCTGATGGGATGGGACTATGCAAAAGCACCTGATGGCTCCAAAGTGTATCAATCGTTACCTGAGGATGACGCTATATCAAATAGGGAAGATCTGATGATATGGCCACCAGTTGTTATAATACATAACACAAGTTCAGGAAAGAAGAAAGATGGCCGCTTGGATGGATTTGGTAACAAGGATATGGATGTGAAATTAAAAGGTATAATTGATAAATTTTCATCTCATTTTTCTTCCAGATGAATGTCATGCATCAACATGAGTCTGCCATGGAAGATAAGACCTGCAGCCTCATTATTTTGTTTTGAATTTTGTCATATTGTAGTTGTTGTTTTGATCAGGAAGGCAGGAACGTAGCCTTACAGGGGAATCCCAATTCGGTCGACTTTTGGATACAATTAAACAGATTCCACAAGGGCACCATATTCTAGATTCCTAGACTATGTGAATGGCCAAATCACCTTTGTATCTTAGTGCATGAATTTAGTTGGTTGTAGAAATTGGTTGTAGAAACACTGGAACAACGGTTAAGACACATTCTGTCTTTGCAACATTACATGCCTTCGAGCTGATTAGGTTACTCTAGTCATGCTAGTGACATTGATGTTCATATCAATAATATGTCACCTAATATCTCGTCTATCCCTGTTTTGCTATGCCTGAATCTTACAAGAATCTTACAAGACGAATCTTTGTTATCAGATATTGATTTAAGTTGTTGCACCTTAATAGATCACGTAATATCTTGACTTTGTTCCTCTTTTGCCATTCAAATGTCAAAATCTTATGGGGTGAATTTCTATTATCAGATATTATGGCCTAAACTTGTTCCACCATTTAATATTGATTTTTTGATTTATCTATAATTTATATAAAGGCCAAACTTTTAAGTAGGTGAAATTTGTCTTACACGGGAGAAAAAAACTTTTGTTTTCTACTGATCAGAAGTCATGGCCGTCCATCTTCATTATGTATGCACCTTGCCACTTACATCTACGCGAGCGCACAACTTCCTCAGTTCTCTCTCTATTTCTCTCTCCTCCCCCCCCCCATCCTATGTGCTCTCATTTTATTTTATTTGTAAAAATTACATGTTGGCCTCGAATAGCAAAAATTATAAGTTGGTCCCTCGATTCCTGTAATATTGGTCTTAGGTTCTCAAAATTATAATTTGATTTCTAATTTCTCTTATATTTCATTTTTGATTTTATCAAAATCAGGATCAAAATGATACTAATTTAAAAAATAATAATAATAATAAATAAATTTTTTTAATCATTCTACACTAATTTTAATATAAAAAAATTATTTTACTTCACATACTTAATAATTTTTAATAAAAATTTCTACTTTATTTTGCATCCTAAATCAAAATATTCGAATCGAGTTTTTTAATCTAGGATGTGAAATAAATTTGATATTTTTATTGAAATTTATTGAGTATATGAAGTAAAATAATATTTTTTTATATTAGAATTTGTGTAGAATGATTAAAAAAATTTATTTATTATTATTATTGTTATTTTTTAAACTAGTACTATTTTGGTCCTCGCACCAAACAGGGCCTAAGGGTATCTGGTGGTCTTAATGGACAAGGCTTGCCACTTTGCCAGCCTATAACCAAGGGCAGGCTTGGCTTCAAATTTCTTAATGCCTTCAACCTTGCCATGCTTGAAAAACATTGTTGGTGACTGATCCAAAGGACCAATAGCCTATGCTACAAGGATACGTGATTGCAGAATTTTCCCATTGGGAGCTTCATTGAATTGGCTTTGGGACATAAGCTACCCTACATCCAGCGTACTATTTTGGAGGTGAAGATCATTTTTAGTAAGGACTATATATGGCGAATCGGAATGGAAGGAAGGTTAGCATCTAGAAGGATAAATGGATTTCATGACCATGAGGGTACAAAATCTTCTCGCCCATCAAGCACATACCTGAAGACGCCAAAGTTAGCCTTCTTATTGAGTTAGTAAACCAAGGGTGGGAGACTAATTTCATAAACCAAATATCTGATGAGGCAGATGTGCAAGAAGTTATGAAATTCCACTAGGCAATGTAGAAATACCTCATGTTAGAATCTAGGCCTACAGCCCGGTATCTATACATTTCATAGTGGATACCAATTCATAAAAGCACTCAGTCAACATACTGGAGTATAGACCTTATTTAGCAAAAGCTTTGGCAGGTAATATGGGAGGCTTCACATTTCGAATAAGGTCCTCTTATTCATTTGGAGGCTATGCAAGAACTGTCTGCCAATGCATCTTAATCTTTATAGGAGTTGCGTAATTGATAAACTACCTAACTACATGCTCTATCGAAGGGCACCTAAAACAATTGTTCATATCATCCATGATCCGGGAGGGTTTGGGAAGCAACCAGTGAATGCTTCAAATTCTGTTTTAATTTGACAAGCCGTGTGCTAGATTGGGTTGTTGTGTTGCATTCAGCATTACTGGTACGTCTCTTGATTTATTTGCTATTCTGTTATGGTCGATTTGGAACAACAAGAATTCTCACCTTGCCGGGAGGTCAGGAAGATCACCAGAAGCTATTTTTACCTTTGCAAAAGACTATCTTGTGGATTATGTCACATCTAACAACAAAGAACAATGTAATCCTGGCATTGTGGTTGAATCACGGCAGCCACGTCCATTTCCTGTAATCAAAATAAACTTTGATGTCACCATCAACACTAAACGCAGCTCAATAGGGATTGGAGTGGTAGCCAAGGATCAGTGAGGACAACTGCTAGCCCTCTTGGCAACAAGTAAACAAACGAGGTATTCTTGACGCTTTCTTTGCCGAAAGCTATGAGGCTAGGGTTGCAATCATTTTGGCTTAGGAGCTCAACTTCCAAAATATGATTCTAGAAGGTGATTCATTGGTTGTTATACATGCAATTAAAAAAGATGGCAAAGATCTGTAACTAATTGGCTCAAGCTTAGATACCATGAAGCAGAAGCTAGATACCCTCAACTTCTTCAAGCTTTCTCATTTCCAAAGGGAAAGGAATGCAGTAGCATGTTCCCTTACTTGTTATTGGCTTAGAAGACTATTATGTTGACTGATATGTATCCACCTTTTAGGGAGGTGGTTCTATGAAACTACTGTCACTTTTTACTGGATACGATAAAAATCTTATTCATGAAAAAGAATTATGGCTAAAACTTCATGAATTTTTCAAATCTACGAAAAATAATTTTATTTCATACACTCTTACTCTTTATTCTATATATTTTATTTCACATTCTACACATATTTCAATCTAAACATTAATTTTATCTCACATCTTATGCAATTCTTAATTTAACGAATGTCTTATTTTATATCATACACAACTATCAAGACATGGTTAAAAAGCCACAAAAGTAGTTGTGAACAAATTGGGGCCTAATTGACTGCATAGTTTCAGTTTTTAAATAATTTTGTAAATTTTTATACTTTTGTGTTGGGGAAATTTGAAGTGTGCTTATAATCTTTAGTTCATTATGCTCTTGGCAGGCCACTTATTATTCCTACGGACTGGGTATAATGCTATGTTCATAACTATAAATGTTGTATTATTGTTTGTGAGGATATCATCCAATGAGGAATTATACATGTAGGAGAAAGCATATGCATTCATGAGGCACAAGCGTCATCTGTGATGCTTTTGTTTGATATCTTATTTTCTTTCATTTTCTCCCTTCCAGAACTAGGCTTTGGTGGTGGCAAAGCAAAATCCCTGTATGGTAAGGAGGGCCATATGGGTATTACAGCTGTTAGATTTGAAAAAAATGAAGCCGGCTTAAAGGAGGCTGTGAACCTTGCTGAGTTCTTCGAGAGAAACAATCGAGGTCGTAGTGGGTGGGCTCGTGTTCAAGCTTCTCGGTCTGCTGGGGATGATGATAAAAACCCAGACTTAGTTATGGTGGACAAACAGACTGGTGAGAAGAGGAGGATATTTTATGGGTATCTGGCAACTGCCATGGATATTGAGAAGGTTGAATTTGACATAAGAAAAAAGGTAGTCATCAAAAGCAGGAGGGATCTGGATTTTACAAAGTAGTTCATTTGGGACTCAAGCTGAATCTTTCTGGGATAATATTTTCATCTTTCATGGTGAGAAAGATGAATTTGCTTGCATGAACTATTGGTCTTTTTTCATGGAACCTTTTCAGTGTTTATGATTTGAGATTATTTAGAATGACTGTTCCAACTGCATACTCTTGTTGCATTGAAAGGATTATGTACACTTGTCTTGTGCTGGTCCAGTTCTCTTTCTTTCTCTTCGGTAAAGATTATGTAATGCTTTGGCTGCCTTTTATAGTATCCCTAAGCTGTCGAGGAGAAGGATCAAGTTTGAAAAGGTGCTTTTCAATATCTTAAGTCTCTTACATTTTTGAGCTCTCTGACAGATAGCTATGGATTACATAGCTTAAGGCTCGTTGAGCTGCTTAGGTCTAATCTATGACATGACTTGAAAAAGTTAAGCTACTTAAGTCTGCATGGGTTTTAGCTTGTTAATATATTCAATTGTTCACAAATTTTGGATTTCTTCCAACCCTTATTTTATTTTTATGAGTGCAAGTTGTATGGCTGTACAGAAGTATTGGTTGCAGTTGTATACACATTTATTTTTATGTGCTGCAAAATCTGCAGGAACTATGAAATCAGTCTCTGTTGGGAACTGCCCCCGGGATAGTTTACCTGCCGATTGGCTTGATTCTCGCAAGCCCTGACAGAGAATATATTGCTTTAGCTAGCATTGAAGGAAGAGAACCTGTTGTCAGCACTACCGTGGATCAGTAGTGATTGAATCTAATTATTGTAGACTCGCGTCCAGCTTAGTTGTCCATAAATCAACTGTAGTAGTAGTAGGCTTGAAGTTTATCTTTCAGCAATTCTAAATCAAGTTAAACCATTGAATCTCTCTGTCTATTCTGCTAATTTTTTTATGTAGTTGTTAATCTTTTTATTTACTGTTAGGTAGATGCAATCTAAGAATTGATTCTTCCTTGTTAGCTTCTTACTATTAGGTCTATGAGATTTAGTGTTAGGAAGCAACTTTGTGACAAATATATATGGAAAATTAGTATAGTTTAGATGCAGATGATGAGATTTTTGAGTGATCATGTTGTGGTGGACCGCATTAGAAATAATTGTATATATGCAAAGGGTGGCACATCAAATCTAGATGATATGATTAGCAGACATTGTTCCTTTGTTAAGAGGATGAGCATAGGCATTGTTTGTTTAACAATGTCCATTACAGACTTTTAGAGGAGCAATTTTTCGGTTCGAGCACTGAGCCATTCGTCGCCCAAACCTAATAATTTTTCTTTTTAGAGGTCCTTACACAGCAATGCGGGTGCCAGTTACGAAGGCAATTATGAGACGGAGGAATGATAAAATTATTTGTGATACGATTTTTAGACATGATCTTAATGGAGGAATGATGGTATGATTTGGGATATGATTTTTGGACTTGGTCTTTTAACTCATTTGTGTTTTTTGAGACTGTTGCTTAAAGTGTGTTGAATGTAGAAGAGAAAACACATAGTTTACCCTAGCTGTTAAGTAATGTACACATGAGCCATTTTGATTTTTCAATACTGCTACTTGATAGCAGGTCCAGAAAAGGGTATAATGAAAGTTAAGCTGTGATTTTTTGTTTTCATTACACTCTATAAGTTAACAAATTCCCATACATACTTAAAACTAAATGAAGATTTATTAACTGATAGAGTACAATGAAAACAAAGGATTCATGTAGCTGATCTCATCTGATGGGATAAAGACTTAGTTATTGTTGTTTGGGAGGTGAAGCTGTTATCCAGATCAGGGATTTAAACCCCTTCATTTTCCTCGCTTTTCTGATTTTGCTTCAAAACCTTTCTGTGTTTCTGCTAAAATACTGCAATTGTTTGGTGCTGGAACATCTTTAGTGGTTTCTTGCTGAATTTGCAACTTGATTTGCAAGATTCTGTCATGTGGGTTGTTGAAAGCTTATTACAGGCAGGTAGTTGCAGAATGCTGATTCCTAGCATTTTACTGTTTCCACATATTTGCAGTTCTCCCATCATTTGATCTTTCTCATCTTCTATTGCCAATGTTTATTTAATTATATCATCCTTTAACTTGATAACTTTGTTTGCTCATGATTTTTTTTTTGTTGCATAATTTGCCAAGTTCATGCATTCATCTGTTTGCCTCTGCTAAAACAATTGTGGCTAAAGATTATTCGAATGATTAGTAGTTAATTTTTTCATGATCTTTCTGTTTTGTTAATGTTCTTTATCGCTTGTGAATATCCAGAACTGTCATGGTTGGATCTGATTTGAAAATCTGTACTATAGTTTTTTTGTAATCGGCTCGATTTGTGTAGGCTTTGAGCTGTAGCCCAATAGCTTTTAGGTTGGGTTTGTTTATGTTTGTGATATTTAAAATTTTGTGATGCTTTTTATGATATTCATGTTCAAGTTGGAGTTTTACTATTATGTATTGTTTTCTTTTATTGTTTCTCTCATGCATTTGCAGTACAATGGAAGTTTGATAGAGTATGAAGAGCTCTTCATTATTACTTCTATTTAGTGTAATATTGCTCCAACAGGAAGATTACCTGTTCTGTTTTACATGAATGGATTTCTATGGAAGATAATTCAGTTTTCATCATGTTAATGTTGGAATTCTGTTGTAAATTTTGCTGAAGACTCGAAGTTCGCTTGAGCTTAACTCCACTCGAGCTCACTCAAAATGGAATCGACACAATTCAAGTTTGGCCTGATTTTTGAATTTTTAAACATAATTTTACATTTTTATGTAATCTATTTAGGGTTTTTAATGTATGTTTTAAGCTTTTTAAGGATCTTGGTGCTTACTAACTTGCTTAAAAGTAATTACTGATAAAAAAAGGATGTTTCTTAATCTCTTATTACTATAGTATCCAGACACGTTCATTGCCTGTCCCGACGGTTTTTCAACGGCAATGCATTATTTGTCGAGTAGGGTGCCGGGTATGAGCGTTGACTCAGCTAACTTGGTTATATCTATGATTTGGCTCGCCCGGTCTTCACCACTGTAACTTAACTCACTTGATCTCTAGCACGCTCGAAAGCACTTTTAAAAGAAATTAAGGTAAATTATATTATGTGACTTGAACTAAACTCAATTCAAATTCAAACTTTGGTCAAGCTCACTCGAACTTGGCTCATGTACAGCCTTAGTTACAGTGGGTCAAAATAAAACATATATGATGTCCCACCCAGACCTATGGATTTTGATGGTTTACCAGCCTCTCTTTCCTTTTCAGCACATTGTGTAGTATATATCATCAAATAGGACCATGTTCAAACATAGGTTTTTGTTCATGTGAAAAGCCTTCTAAAATAACTAGTTCACTTTTTTGTTGCAGCATTGTTGAGCTAAATATTTTAAAGAGTCATCGGTGGCTCGAATCGAAGGCATCGGTTGG
This sequence comes from Apostasia shenzhenica, assembly GCA_002786265.1. NCBI lineage: Eukaryota > Viridiplantae > Streptophyta > Magnoliopsida > Asparagales > Orchidaceae > Apostasia > Apostasia shenzhenica. The sequence continues at coordinate 1,725,832 of KZ451955.1, forward strand.
GCTAGATGAGAACAAGTACGAGGAAATTATGAAAATTTATCGAAAGCCAGGATACGATGAGTGAGTGAGATTTTTCACGAGAAATTTTGTCCCACAAATTAGGGGAAAGTCGTGGTGGATGTGGTCTAGTCGATAAAATTTAGCAAATTAATTTAGGATCTTTTAAACACAAACACGCGCCTCTACACTTGATTGTTTGGAGGTCGAAAAACACAAAATTAATTTATTGTTTATTTCGCATCCAAGGAGCTTCTACGCTTGAGTGCTTGGAGTCGAAGAACATTACTCCTAGGTCCTCAAGCCTAATTTCATTCATGGACATCAAAACACCTCAGAGTTCTATAACTTTCACTATACCCCAATGAACAGTTTGCTTGCTAAAGGCCTTAGATGATTCAAGTTTTACGTGAACCATCGCAAAAAAAAAATTTTAAAAATAAATAAAAAATTATATTATATTTATTCTATATAAATTATTTAGTATTAAAGGCAATTATTTTAAGCATTTTTACACACATCTAAAAAAAATATTCTTCACAAATTTTTTAAGCTTTGTTCTAAACCGACCCATAGCAAAAACCTCAGCCTTCGTCACAATCACAAAAAGAGTTCGTATACTTGAAACTGAGATTTTAGTTTCTAAACTCGCAAAAGAAGACTTAGAAGAACTGCTAAAATCCAAACAAAAAAAAAAGAAGAAGAAGAGATGCTACAATTGTTTTCATGGAATTAGAATTTCAAACAATACATCTAGATCCAAAAGCCAAGAGAAGATCTTTCGAGAGGGTTACTCATCAAGAATGACTCGAGAGAAAGAGCTTCTAAAAAGATTTCTGCAAGTCAAGTAACTACTAGAGGAATTGAAGGAAGGCATATTCTGAAGCAAGACATCGGGAACCCAACATTTTCAACTCGATCAAACTCAAGAATCTATTTGATAACAACAACAGTAGTTGAGAAAAAATTCTGACAAAACTTACGCAACAGCAAAAATAATAATTCGTATCTCAAAAGAAGAGAACGAATCTACAATGGGCCCTCTTTTAATGTGCTTGAAAAAGGTGTAATGGCGAGAAGAGACTAACACATTGCTCGACAATTTAATCGATCTAAAAGTTAAACCGATTTAGTCAATTTTAGATTGAACAGAATGCCAGTTAGTTTAGAGTTTCGAACAAAGTTATCCGATGAATTTCACGACTATTGGTGGAGCACAGCGCCATCACAACCCTAACAATTTGTCGAACAATGGGAAGGAACAGTGCCTCCACAAATGTTTAGTGCAGTATGGATCACCAACCACCTTAACGGTCAAACGTCTTCCACCATCAATCTATTCAAAGGGAAGGAACACACCAACATGCACACGTGTGCCATTTTTTTTTTAATAAATAATGAAACTAATTATATTATTAGGTCCCTCTTATTTTTGGCATATAAGCAACTGGATTCATGTAATTTTCGAGTAAATTAAATTGGTCGTCTAATTTGAGTTAATATCCTTCTAAGTCTTTTATCGTAAAGAAAAGAACCAATTAAGGCTGTTTAATTTCGCTTAAAGATCGGAGATTGCTCGAAAGTTGAATTGAATTTTAGATCGAATCAAACTTGACTCGATTCAAACAAGTCACTTTTATGACTCGACTCAAGATTTTTATCAATCT
>KZ451955.1:1727505-1741052 GCA_002786265.1 Apostasia shenzhenica
TTCATCATGTTAATGTTGGAATTCTGTTGTAAATTTTGCTGAAGACTCGAAGTTCGCTTGAGCTTAACTCCACTCGAGCTCACTCAAAATGGAATCGACACAATTCAAGTTTGGCCTGATTTTTGAATTTTTAAACATAATTTTACATTTTTATGTAATCTATTTAGGGTTTTTAATGTATGTTTTAAGCTTTTTAAGGATCTTGGTGCTTACTAACTTGCTTAAAAGTAATTACTGATAAAAAAAGGATGTTTCTTAATCTCTTATTACTATAGTATCCAGACACGTTCATTGCCTGTCCCGACGGTTTTTCAACGGCAATGCATTATTTGTCGAGTAGGGTGCCGGGTATGAGCGTTGACTCAGCTAACTTGGTTATATCTATGATTTGGCTCGCCCGGTCTTCACCACTGTAACTTAACTCACTTGATCTCTAGCACGCTCGAAAGCACTTTTAAAAGAAATTAAGGTAAATTATATTATGTGACTTGAACTAAACTCAATTCAAATTCAAACTTTGGTCAAGCTCACTCGAACTTGGCTCATGTACAGCCTTAGTTACAGTGGGTCAAAATAAAACATATATGATGTCCCACCCAGACCTATGGATTTTGATGGTTTACCAGCCTCTCTTTCCTTTTCAGCACATTGTGTAGTATATATCATCAAATAGGACCATGTTCAAACATAGGTTTTTGTTCATGTGAAAAGCCTTCTAAAATAACTAGTTCACTTTTTTGTTGCAGCATTGTTGAGCTAAATATTTTAAAGAGTCATCGGTGGCTCGAATCGAAGGCATCGGTTGGGCTAGATGAGAACAAGTACGAGGAAATTATGAAAATTTATCGAAAGCCAGGATACGATGAGTGAGTGAGATTTTTCACGAGAAATTTTGTCCCACAAATTAGGGGAAAGTCGTGGTGGATGTGGTCTAGTCGATAAAATTTAGCAAATTAATTTAGGATCTTTTAAACACAAACACGCGCCTCTACACTTGATTGTTTGGAGGTCGAAAAACACAAAATTAATTTATTGTTTATTTCGCATCCAAGGAGCTTCTACGCTTGAGTGCTTGGAGTCGAAGAACATTACTCCTAGGTCCTCAAGCCTAATTTCATTCATGGACATCAAAACACCTCAGAGTTCTATAACTTTCACTATACCCCAATGAACAGTTTGCTAAAAGGCCTTAGGATGATTCAAGTTTACGTGAACCATGCCAAAAAAAAAATTATTAAAAATAATAAAAAATTGGGATAATTACCTACATGCCACACAATTTAGTTTTATTTATGTCTTACCCATCTATTCTTAGTTAATTACGCTATGCACACTCAAAATATTATAAAATCTTACATACACACATTTGAGTTAAAACTTAATCAAAATCTATTTGAAAAAAAAAATATTCTGTTAGTAAATCATTAAGATTATATTTTTACTCTTAATGATACATATTTTTCACTTTCTCAATACTACACTAAAGCGCTGATTTGTCCTAAAATCAATTCACATCGCGGATGTCTCCTTCCATTGCCGCCACCTAAACATTAAGGTTTTAGGATTTTCACTCAAAATATATTTAAATATCCTTAAAATAATATGATGAACAACTTAGATTTTTTGTAATCTAACTATAATTAGGTTATTGAAAAATTATGAGTACTCATTATAATAAAAATAAATTAAAATGTATGTATGTAAAATTTTATAATATTTTGAGTGTGCATAATGTAATTAACTAAGAATGAATGGGTAAGGCATAAATAAAATTAAATTATGTGGCATGTAGGTAATTATCCCTAAAAAATTATATTGTATTTATTCTATATAAAATATTAAAGCAATATTTTAAGCATTTTACACATCTAAAAAATATTTTTTAAAATTTTTTAAGTTTTGTTCTAAACCGACCCATAGCAAAATCTCAGCCATTGTCCACAATCACAAAAAGAGGTTCCAATGAGTTATCTTTTCTAACTCTGAGTCGGAGGCCATAACAAAACCATTCTACTAGAGTCCGTATACTTGAAACTGAGATTTTAGTTTCTAAACTCGCAAAAGAAGACTTAGAAGAACTGCTAAAATCCAAACAAAAAAAAAAGAAGAAGAAGAGATGCTACAATTGTTTTCATGGAATTAGAATTTCAAACAATACATCTAGATCCAAAAGCCAAGAGAAGATCTTTCGAGAGGGTTACTCATCAAGAATGACTCGAGAGAAAGAGCTTCTAAAAAGATTTCTGCAAGTCAAGTAACTACTAGAGGAATTGAAGGAAGGCATATTCTGAAGCAAGACATCGGGAACCCAACATTTTCAACTCGATCAAACTCAAGAATCTATTTGATAACAACAACAGTAGTTGAGAAAAAATTCTGACAAAACTTACGCAACAGCAAAAATAATAATTCGTATCTCAAAAGAAGAGAACGAATCTACAATGGGCCCTCTTTTAATGTGCTTGAAAAAGGTGTAATGGCGAGAAGAGACTAACACATTGCTCGACAATTTAATCGATCTAAAAGTTAAACCGATTTAGTCAATTTTAGATTGAACAGAATGCCAGTTAGTTTAGAGTTTCGAACAAAGTTATCCGATGAATTTCACGACTATTGGTGGAGCACAGCGCCATCACAACCCTAACAATTTGTCGAACAATGGGAAGGAACAGTGCCTCCACAAATGTTTAGTGCAGTATGGATCACCAACCACCTTAACGGTCAAACGTCTTCCACCATCAATCTATTCAAAGGGAAGGAACACACCAACATGCACACGTGTGCCATTTTTTTTTTAATAAATAATGAAACTAATTATATTATTAGGTCCCTCTTATTTTTGGCATATAAGCAACTGGATTCATGTAATTTTCGAGTAAATTAAATTGGTCGTCTAATTTGAGTTAATATCCTTCTAAGTCTTTTATCGTAAAGAAAAGAACCAATTAAGGCTGTTTAATTTCGCTTAAAGATCGGAGATTGCTCGAAAGTTGAATTGAATTTTAGATCGAATCAAACTTGACTCGATTCAAACAAGTCACTTTTATGACTCGACTCAAGATTTTTATCAATCTAATCTTGAGATGACATAAGATTGGATCTAGATTGCTTAAAATCGCATCGATTAAAATATAAAAGATAATATTTATATATATTTATAGATGTAATTAATTTTAATACATTAGTTTTTTTGCAATAATTTAATGGAAGATTTTATTAGAATTTTGTTTACAAATATTCTTCTAATCATATTTTTTAGATTTTTTTTGTTTTTATTTTTAGATATTAGATCATTATGAATGATAATAATTTAAATTGATTAAATAAACAGTGTGATGCTGATTATTTATAAATGATGGAAGTATTAGGGCTGTTACTGATCCGATTTCGAGCCGAGCCAATACCGGCTCAAAATCGGATTAATCACATTTCGATTGACTCGAAATCGACTCGAGCTCGATTGAGTTTGATTTCGAGCCGGCTCGAGTCGATTCGAATCGACTTCGAGCCAATTTCAATTCATTTTCGAGCCGGCTCGAAAATGTATCGAATCTCAATTTTTTTGAGCTGATCTCAAGCCGGGTAAGCTCAACTTGATCCGGCTCGAGATCGGCTCAGTTTATAATATATATATATTATATTTAATATATTTAATATATATAGTATTATATAAAATGTATTATAATTCGAGTCGATTTTGAGCTGGATCGAGCCGAGCCTACCCAGCTCAAAATCAGCTCAAAATTACTACTGAGCCGAACTTTTGGCTCATTAATCGGCTCAATTTTAATTCGATCTAAAATCGATTTAATTTTCGATCAATTTTTGATCTTTGATCGTCGATCTTCGATCCATGTTAAGACCCTTAGATGGAACATCAAATTAATTTGATATCACGTTAGCTGCGTGATATTTAAATACTGAGAAATTAAATGTTTTTTATTGATAAAAGTTTTTTAATTACTATGTACATAATTATCCCTTTTTTATTTATTTTCATTAAAAGATTATTTTAGTACAATTTTAGATTTTAATAGTTGGTTCCCTATTATCATTATGTTCGGCCTGTTGTGTGTGTATATATATATATATATATATTAATTTAAATTAGTCTAAGTAAATTTACAATGCCCTTATAAATAATTTAAATTAGTCAAAAAAATTAATTAAATTTTACATGTTTTACAAAAAAAAAGAAAAACTTAGCAATCTTATAATCTTAAAGGCTAAAATTAAAATTTTTTAAAATTAAAATAAATTTACAATGCCCTTTTAACCAAAACGAATTTACCCTTTAATTAATTTGATAATATTGGTCAATAATCATCTTGTATATTTAATATCCTCTCTAATTAATTAATATTACTTGCAGCACTGAGATTAGTCTCTACATATCTTTGATATAAATATTGTGAATTATGTATTTAATAAATAAAAAAGTTAGTTTTAAATGTTATTTATCCAAATTCATATATATAACAATATTTATTAAAAATTGTATATTTGATTTTAATAAATAAGATTTGAGTGAGTTCTTAATTTCTATTGTAACCTATCAATTCCAGCACAAATTTATATAATTTTTTTTTAATTAAGTTGATTTAAATTCTGAAATCTTATTATTCAAATAAAAAATCCAACAAAAAAATGAAAAAGAAGAAACAAAAAAAACGTGGTTCTCTATCTCTCTGTTTGGTAATAAGAAAAAAAAAATTTAGTTGAAATTTTTAGTGATTTTTGAAAAATGTGTATTATGTGAAATAAAGTAAGTTGATTATATTAAAAATTGTGTAGGATATGAAATAAAGTTGATTGATTTATTGAGAATTGTGTTGGATGTGAAATAAAGTAATTATTTAATGTTGGAATTTATGTGAGATGAGATATAAAATAATTTTTTAAGTTTTTTTTTTAAATAAATTTAAGATTTTGGCCATGGCTAATTTTAGCCATGATTTCTAGCCCATTGCCAAACAGGGAAGGCTCTTAACCAAGGAAACATTTAAAACTCGAGTTTAGTTTCAGTTTTGCAATTAAATTAAAAATATTAATTCTAGTAGTTTCGATAATTTTAACTTTTGATAATTTCCTATCATGTTCTTTAATTTTTTATTTAAATTTCAAGTTTAAGAAATTATCCTAAAAATTTCAAAATTTTGGCTGAAATGAAAACAACGAGTTTCACATCTATCTTGACAGGAACTAAAATTAACTAACTAAACTTAAAACCATATTCATATTTTACACACTAATTATATTCTAAATTCAAAACTTATTTAATGCAAGTATTCGATTCAAATATTATTCGGTTTACTTACAACACAAAATCACTCACTAGAAATGAGATTTATCTCACTCTTAATTGATCCATGCATAAATGCATGAGCATAACTATCACATTTTTCTAATTTAAACTCAAAATAAATTTATTGTATATACAAAAGAGAATTATATATTAAACAAATGCATATTAAAGTTAAGTAATATGGTTGATAGTTAAATTTCATTTCACTTAAAAATTCTCTCAAAATCAAATCAATTTTAATAGATTACAAGAGATAAAAAATTTAGATATTTTCATGATATTTCTCAAAGAAGTTGATTATTTTTATTATTTTTGAAAAATACTATTTTCGCCTTTTCATCACGCATAAGACCCACATGCTCGCACGCCTGCGTGTGATTTAACGGATATTCGTGTTTGCAAGCTCACTAGAACCCAATAATTTTTTTAAATAGTATTTTTTTTTACTACTATCCCTATAAATCATGAATTTTGAAATTTATATAGTATTCCGAATTTATAAAAAAAAAAAAAGAACGTTTTGAAATTCAACTTCGGTACGCCACATAATTAACCCACTTCTCTTTCGTCGCCGGCGACGGCGAGAGCGAGAAGGAGATCGGCGAAAGAGCTGACGATGTACTTGTGCACATGCTCACTGTTGATTGCGAGATAGCAGAGCAGGAGCTGCCGGAGAGCTGCCATATCCCGGAGATCGCCGCCTCCGCCAATGCCCAGCGCCGCCGCCATCTCCTCCATGGACTGCAGGAAATCCCGGTAGGGATCCGCCGAATACGTTGGCACCGCCACGGCGGCACATCCTGGGCCGACGGAAATGGCGGCGGATTCGATGATGGAATTGGATCTGCCAGGGGAAGGGGAAAAGAGGCGGCTTGAAGCCATGGCGGTGGAGATCAAGTTGCCGGCGGAGGATCCCTCGTTGTCACAATCTTCCCCGGAAAACGCGGCTGAGAAGATTGGGGTTTCGGAATCGGAACAGGGGACGTCGTAGATGGAGTTGAAGTTCTTCAAGTCGGCGGCTGGATGGTCCAGAGTCTCGAGACCGGCGCCGACGCCGTCGCCTACGTCGGCGAAGACCGTGGCGGTGGAGCCGGTGAATGGGGGAGGATCGGAGGAGGAATGGCTTCTTCGCCTCGGGAAGCAGCCGATCATCTCTGTTTCGAGGTTTTTGCTTTCGAATCTTCACCGATTTTCTCTCAATTGAGAGAGCGGAGGCGGGGGTTATTTTATAGATTTTCTAAAAATTTTATTTTCATATTTTTTTTTTAATTCTCGAAGGAATTTTATTTTTTTTATTTGAGGAATTTTAATTTTAAAATTACTATAAGCTGAAAATGAAAGATTAAGTTTTTAATTAGTTTATTTATTAGTACGATGAGTCTAGAAAATAATAAAAATCATATTACTCCTAAATTATAAATCATATTATATTGCTTATTTATTTAGGAAAGAGTTTGAGTGGAGCTTGAACGAATTAGCACTTATTAAAATCAATATTTCTTGTTTAAACTAAATTTTGATTTATTATTAAATGAAAATTTCATTAATTTTGAAGTTATTTCTTTTATATCCCAACTGTTATACTTTGTTTTTTAAGTAAACATGCATTACTATACAGAAACCATATCACCAAAGAGTTTTTAATTGCGACTCAATTTTGATTTGATTTAATGAAAATTTTCATTGTTGTCAATTTTATTTCAATTTGATTTAATGAAAATTTTCATTGTTTTCAATTTTATTTCAGTGTTAGTTCTACTTATCTACTTTATTTTAAGATTAAAAGAGTATTACAAATTAGTTTTAATTTTTTAAAACTTTTATTTTAGGTATCTAAAGTTATAAAATTATGATCATTTGATCTCAATTATTATTAATTTCTTATTATTATGTCATATAATCTCAATCCTTATTTTTTTTAATTTTTTAAAATATAAATTTAAAATATTAATATTAATATTAAATATTTTTATTATTAATGAAATAAGAAAGGAGAGAAATTAAAGTTTAGCTTTTTATTAAATGTTTAAAAAAAATGACAATAAAAGAGTATGATAATTATTTAAAATATGTAAATAAATTAAATTAGTATAAAATAATTAAATTACATATTTTTTATCATGAAAGACTAGTGAAAAATGTGAATTCTGAAAGATAGACTAAAACTTAGCGCTTTAATGACTTCGGATACTAAAATTAAGATTTTTTTTTTAAATTTGGGATTAAGTTGCAACACTTTCACAACTTTCAGGTCCCAAATGCAATTTACCCTAATTTTTAATTACTTATACATTATCGAATAATAACTTAATAATTTATAAACACCGTGATATTTTGACATTTTTATTGTCAATTATTTTTTTATTATAAATTTATTGTCAATTACAAGTAATTTTAACATTATGATGTGTTCCGTTGAGTGCTAATTTGGCTCATATCAAAATTGTTTTGAAAATAAAATAAAATTTTGCATAAAATTAAAATAAAAGAATCCAAATATTTCAAATCAGGTCAGTTTCTAGCTCGACTTTTTTTTTTTTGGCTCGATCTTAAGTTCGCATAGGATCAAATCGGTCCAACTCATGGTAAAATTTATTCTAAAATATGAATAATAATGAATGGTTTTATTCATTATTTCATATGTATTCTATATCAATCAACAGAGATTAAATGTAGATTAAGATAGGTGTTCGAATTTAAGTAAAAATAATTATCATTCAAACAAAAAATAATAATTTCAACCTAATATAGAAATAAAATTTTAGTTAAATTGAATTTCGAGCAAAAGCTGGCTGAAAAATCGAGACGATTGATCTTTCTATTTCATTTTGAGCCGTTCAAATCTTAGGCCGCAACCAGCCCAGCTCAAAATCAAATCGTTAACTGGCCTAATCGTCTAATCTAATTTGAACCCATAATACTATTTCTCTTCGTGTTAAAAAATATTTTGCATTCAAATATAAAATTATAATTGTAAATATCTAAATTTAAAATTAAATGGTTATACAACCTTTTTTTACTGTTTAATGAACTCGAATCAAAACTCCTGATGAGAATTAATACTGAAAATCATGATATGTTGATTAGGATGGGGTGAAAATCAAAAGTCAATCGTATTTTATTTAATTTTAAATTAATTCGATTTTCTTTGATTTAAAATTAACTCACTTGAAGTGAAATTGATTAAATTCGTAATCAATTTAATATGTGTACCTACATATTTAGAACTTTTTAAAGTATAATTATGATATTTCTATATATAAATATTTTATATAAAAATGATATTAAAAATATTTACATAAAAATTAAAAGTAAATTTATAATATTATATTTTAATATATTTAATATAAATAATAAATATTTTTTTTATAAAATTCTTTTAGGAATTTATATAAAAATATTTTAATTATAAAAAATTGCATGTTTTACCGTCAAATATAAAATATTATAAATATTACGTTAAAATCTTATAAAATTATAAATTTTATTTAATTTTTTAATAAAATCACATTATTATCCAAATTTTTAGTTCTAAAATTATAATTTACAGTCCAAAATATTAAATCTCATGCTCTTGCTTTTAATGCTAAAAAATTAAAGTCTAAATTTTAAACCTTAAAGTTTAATAATATAATTTAAGTACTATTTATTTTTTACATTAATTATATGTAAAATATATAATATAGAAAATTAAAAATATGATAAAAAAATTTATGTATAAACATGTATAGTACATATATATTAAATTAAGAAAATAATATATAATACCAATGTAAAATGAATTTTTAAATAAAAAAATAAAATTAAAAAGTAAGTTTAATTTAATTTTAAATCAACTCAAAATAAATTAAATTTATTGAGTTAAAATAAATTTGTTTAAATAATTCTTTAAAAGTAGAAATGTTATTCAGTTCGGTCATCACTCTTTCTCATCTGTGTTAACCGAATAACATTTCCTGCATGTAATGCTCCTGAATATTGGAGCTTAAATTGACCCGCGGAGCACCGTACCGAAACTTCCTAGGGTTTTGCATTCTTCTCGAGTTCATAATCATAGGTAAGGGTGTTAATATGGATCGAAGATCGAAAATCGATCGAAAATTGAATCGATTTTAGATCGAATCGAAATCGAGTCGATTTAAATGAGCCGACTAACGAACCAAAAGTTCGGCTCGATAATAATTTTGAGCCGATTTTGAGCCGGGTAGGCTCGGCTCGATCCAGCTCGAAATCGGCTCGAATTAAAATAAATTTTATATTATAATACATATATATATATAATATATTAGATATAATATATATATATATATATATTATATAATATATATGTATATATGTTATATAATATATATGTATATATATATTATAAACTGAGCGGATCTCGAGCCGGATCGAGTTGAGCTTACCCGGCTCGAGATTGGCTCAAAAAAAATGGGATTTGATTCATTTTTCGAGCCGGCTCGAAAATGAATCGAAATCTGCTTGAAGTCGATTGAAATCGACTCGAGCCGGCTTGAAGTCGAACTCAATCGAGCTCGAGTCGATTTCGAATCGATCGAAATGTGATCAATCCGATTTCAAGCCGATATTGGCTCGGCTCAAAATCGGATCGATAACAGCCCTATTCATAGGTCATACTGCCGCCGAGCGCTACGCTGTCGTCCTCCTCACCGACGCTGAATTTGGGAGACGAAGAAGTGCAAGCACCGGAAAATGGTTAGTTCTGATCTTAATTATTCCACATTCCGCTGGTTATCCATTCACAAAAATTAAATTCTTTTGCTTTAAATTTATTCAGTCCCTTATCGCGAACGAGGATTTCCAGCACATTCTTCGTGTTCTTAACACGAATGTTGATGGTAAGCAGAAGATCATGTTTGCTCTTACGTCTATCAAGGGCATCGGCCGCCGTTTTGCCAATATAGTATGCAAGAAGGCGGACATTGACATGAATAAGAGGTATGATCAACTTCTACACTCTGAGATCGTTCCTGTTTGTGTTGGATCAAGTTTGTTTATAAGATTAAGCCCATGGCTGTAATTTAACCCTGTTGAGGTTTTTCTTAGCGTATTGAGGTTTTGATATTTATTTCTAAAGTGATTTTCCTGATACCATTACTTGTATTTTGTGATGATTTGGCACTTAACCTATGCATCTATGAATATTTACATTTTTTAGATTGGGTAAAGACATGTTATTTGTTTGCTGGGTCAATCTTAACATGGGTTAAAATTAACTTTATTGGTCACATCATACACAAACTCTAATATTAAAATTAACTTTATTTTACTTCTTATACAAATTATAAAATTAAAAATTAACTTTATTTTACACACATCTTAAAATAAAATTAATTTCATTTTAAATATTTCACAAATCTCAAAAAAAAAATCAAATCAAAAGTTATCTTTTACCCCAATAAAATTAACACCACAAACAAACAAACCCATATTAGAATTTATTTTTTTTTGTTCACATTTTTATTCATTAAACCTCCAGTTTTGTATATGGTGCTATTTCATGATTTTTGATACCGTCTATTTCATTATCCTGATAGCCTAAAAATTCTATTTTTTCATTGAAAACTCCATCTTTACTGAATGAAAATTTGTATTTTTTTGGAAATTGGCCATAGCCTATGTTGCACTACTAAGCAAAAACAAGTCAATCAAGGAGAAAAGGAGCACAAAACATACTATTACCTAAAAGGATGGTGCAAAACCCAATTATGTAAGACGTTTTCCTAATCCAAATGACATCCTCAAAACAGGGAGGAGATACTATAAAATTGGTTGCTTTGTTTGTAGCTTTACATGTGTGTGACTATCAAAAAAAGAAATCTTTATGTACATGTATTACTTTATGATCCCTATAAGATTTCAAAACATGTACAAGAGAGAAAACAAACTATGTGGGCTTCTTTTTTTACTAGTTGAAATGATGTTTACGATAATGATGGGTGAATCACCTTCTATCCACTCTCCCTCTGCTCATTCTATCCATCTCTCGGCCACTTTTAGGGTTTCAATAGCAGTAGCTCTCTCAGCAACTATGGTCTCCTATGCATAGAGTTTGATGCCTTTCGTCTCTAAGAAGGTTATTTCATGGTCCCAGACAAGTAATGCCAAGCCATTCTCCTTGACAGCACCATCAAAATTCATGTTAATCTCACTAAGAGGCTGGGAAACCCAATGAGAGGAGGAGGGATTAAACGAGCCCAAAGGGCTTGTGGATTCTCAGTTCCCTAAGTTGGAGATGAGTGAATCAACATAGGCACTTTGACTGCTTGTGAAGTGACAACTGCTGGAGGGGATGTGGTTTGTTGTGCACCTTTTTATTTCTTGCTTTCCAAATGTGGTAAAAACAGCAAGTCGGATTTTAATGCAATTGTTTCTTTGATCCTTTGAGTCAATCTGTATTACTTTTTACAACATTGACTAAGCAGTTGTCCATAGTACATAATAAGTTTCTTCCACCCTTCTGAATTGCTACTGTGAGTGTTAATACACGTTGATTTTTGTAATTATTTGATTAATTAATTGCAGTGGAGTTTTTCTTCAATTAATTTATATGATACGGGCATCCATTTTTTTTAACTTTCCTCTTTCAAGTTATTTTATGTTCTCTTGCTTCAATTGCATTACAAGGGCTGGCGAGCTTTCTGCTGCTGAGCTGGAGAACCTCATGACGATTGTTGCAAATCCACGGCAATTTAAGATCCCAGATTGGTTTTTGAACAGAAAGAAGGATTATAAGGATGGCAGGTATTCGCAGGTGGTTTCCAATGCATTAGACATGAAGCTTAGGGATGACCTGGAACGGTTGAAGAAGATAAGGTGTGTGACTATTTTGAAACTTCTTTTTCTTTCTTTATCACTACTTGAAATTTACAATATCCTTTTTGCAGGTATTGATGTTTTATTATGCTGATCTATCTTAGTTTGAATACTTTTATTAAGCTATCAACAAGTATTTTTGTTTAACATGAGTTATTATTTAGATTTTATAGCATATTTCTTGTTCTGGGGATAAGTTATTTTTTTATTTGTTTAGCACTAGTGCTTATGTTTCTTGCTCCAAGCTTTATATATGACTGCAACTTTTTATTTTGTTCGTCCTTTTTACATGACTGCTATTTTAGATGAACTTAAAGATCCATCTGGGCATTTTTGGTTTGGGCTACAATCTTACGTTTGGTTTAACATTTACCTGTTTTACATGTATGCTTGTATTTTCTAATTAATGTTCAATATTATTACCAATAAATTCTCCATGTTTTGGAAATTTATAGTGCTGCCAAGTTTATAGTTGCATGCATAGTTTTTCTGATTCAAATGCATAGTTTACGAGCATTCTGATTTTTTTCTTTACCTTTCAGAATGTTTAATATGTATTTTGCTGAGGGTAAATAAATTGAGTGCTGTTGCTTCTTTATTTTGGGTTTTGGTCTTGCTTTCAACTGCAGTCATAAAATTTTGTCCAGTCACATTATAGTAGTGTGGTGCATTCAAGTACTAATAGACAATTTTATGGTGTGCTTCTTACTTGCAACTGTTTTATAATGTAATTTACGTAAAGGAGTTTTTACTTATATACCACTTAAAAGTGGTATTTATACGCAATGCAAATATTAAATACTGTTTATATATCATTTTGTCATATATACACCATCCTTTTCCTTACCACTTTAGGATCGTGTACACTATCACATGCAAGTGCAAAGGATAAATATGTGTGAAAATAATGTACTAAGTGCTATACAATTAAATACTAAGTTTAATATATGGTATACAATTATATTTAAGATTTAGGTGCTGTGTATGTAAATACTATTTTTGTAAGTGGTAAGTAAAAGTTTTTTTTTCAAAAATACTAAGTCATGTTTTGAGTTTTGCTTTAGTAATCTGATGCTTGTCTAGCTTCATAGAGAAAGTCAAAAATTTATGATGACTTTGCACTCTTTTTCAATAAAATCCATCATATATAAAGCAAGTGTAGTTTCACATTCCCCTATTAGGTTACTTTTGTACGAGAGCGAATATGATCTCTACTAGACTGGCTAGTAAACCATAATCTATGAAGTACGAGTACGATACGACGATACGGATACGATACGATACGGATACGATGATACGCCAAACTTAAAAAAAGTAGGATACAGATACGTCAGGATACGACTATTATATTTATGTATAATACGTCATATTCTCATATTTAAGATATAAATCTATGGTAGATTAT
>KZ451955.1:1757287-1807353 GCA_002786265.1 Apostasia shenzhenica
TTCAGGGACAACAGAATTAAAGGTTCATCCGCTGGTATTGTGGACGAACCTCTTTGAGCTTGCCTTAAAAATTTCCTTGGGAATGAGTTTATTAACAAATTGATTATTTTAGTTTGTAGTGAATATAGAGTTATTAATGCAGTTTCGATTTACTGATCCTTAAACTTAGGAATTGGTGTAGAAGTGTCAGGTATATTCCACACGACTTAACAAAGAAGGAAAATCGTTTATCGACTTCTAACATTTCATTTAGCTAAAATCTCATTTCATAACAACAAATAACAAATCTTTCTATGGGTGATATACAAACCATAAAGCCATTTAGCAATGTCAATTTGCAACAACAGCTGTAATAATAACATGTTTGGGGGGGCCGTTTGGTTCAGTGTTATCTCCATGTTATGTTTATGTTATCTTTTAGAAAGTGATTGTTTTGGTTTGAATGGATATTTTTAAATAGATATGTCTATAATGATTATACTTAAGAAAAAATTGACCAGGGAGAATGTCACTGCGACGGGATTGTATAGATGTGTCAGCGAGACATGGCGACATCGGTCAAGAAATCGACCGGCGCAAGTCTTGTCAATTAATGATGTCAATAAGGGCGTGATTTGTCAGAGTAATTAGCAATAACTTCAACTAAACAAAAATAATTTTGGATAGCATTAATATTTTCTAATATCATAAACATTAACATTGAACCAAACAAATATCCATTGATGAATAACAATGACATTTAGATAACGATGACATCTAAATGACATTGACATTGGATAACATGAACGCAAACGGCTCCTTAATCTCAAGCTAATTGAAAACAGTCTACAAAATTTGTTGTTTCTTTTTTTTTTTTTTCTTTTTTTTTTCATTAAACTCTAGAACTTTGTTAGCATAAGTAAAAAATCACAGGCATATTTATAACAATAACCAGTTTTTTATTTTTTCTCGTTCTTTTTTTAACCTTGTAATAGGGGTGAGAAAGATCTGAGTTACAGTCGAACTAAGAACTGCTCAAGCTCAGTTTATCTCAATTTGATTTAAGTTCAACCTGGCTTGAGCTGTAATCAAACCAACTCAAGCCCTCGTTTTTTTTAAATAGAAATTGAATTTAGATTAACCATACATAAAATTAAATTTTTTTTAAAATACAGTGTCACTTTCAAAAAAAAAATTTTTTATAAATAAGTTACACTCCTTAAATTAAAATTATGTGAGTTGGTTTGATTACAGCTCAAGCCAGGTTGAACTTAAATCAAATTGAGATAAACTGAGCTTGAGCAGTTCTTAGTTCGACTGTAACTCAGATCTTTCTCACCCCTATTACAAGGTTAAAAAAAGAACGAGAAAAAATAAAAAACTGGTTATTGTATGAATATTGCCTGTGATTTTTTACTTATGCTAACAAAGTTCTAGAGTTTAATGAAAAAAAAAGAAAAAAAAAAAAAGAAAACAAATTTTGTAGACTGTTTCAATTAGCTTGAGATTAAGGGAGCGTTTGGTTCAGTGTTATCTCAATGTCAATGTCATTTAGATGTCATGTTATCTAAATGTCATTGTTATTCATCAATGGATATTTGTTTGGTTCAATGTTAATGTTATGATATTAGAAAATATTAATGCTATCCAAATTATTTTTGTTTAGTTGAAAGTTATTGACATTATAATGATAAATTGACGGTATTATCTTGAGATGTCGCCCGATTTGGGGTGACATCTAGATGTCAGCATGTAATGGCATTTTTGTAATTAATTATAATGTTATTTAAAAATATCATTAAACCAAACAATCACTTTCTAAAGATAACATAACATAACATTGAGATAACACTGAACCAAACGCCCCCCAAATTTTATTATTACAGCTGTTGTTGCAAACTTGACATGCTAAATGGCTTTATGGTTGTTATATCACCCATAGAAAGATTTGTTATTGTTGTTATGAAATGAGATTTTAGCTAAATGAAATGTTAGAAGTCGATAAACGATTTTCCTTTTTGTTAAGTCGTGTGGGATATACGATTTACACAATTCTAAGTTAGATCAGTAAATGATTTATACTCTATATTCCACTAAACTAAATTATACGACTTATTATACCTTGTATACGCTATATGACTTGTCTCATTTTACATCCAATCATCAAGATCAAATGATGTGAATGCTGATTTGATATGAACATTTCTAAATATAACGACATTTTGAAGAATTATTCGGTAATTTAATAGGATTGCTAAGACAATTTGGGAAACTTCAAACGAGTAATTGATCGAATTATTCTGATAGAATCACAAGCCATCGTTAGGGCATGCTCAAATTTTAGTTCAAGTCAATTTCGAGTTAAAAATACTCGAAAATGATAAGGTCAACAAGCAAAAGTTCTTGTTGCTTGAAAAGTAGGAGAAAACTTGGTCCACCATGTGCTCCCTCAGATGGTGAGTGAATCAATGCCTCCTCCAATCAATACAAACCTTGTGGTTCATCAACATCTTCAAAAAAAAAAATTCACAATTCATTTTTGCTCTAATGGGTGCGACTCGATATTTCGAATTGATGTTTAACTTGTCTCAATTATAATACCATTCCAAATCCTATTGAACTTTATAGCAAATATTAATAGAGCCACCAAATTGTTGTTTGGGCAAATTACAAATGGGTTTTATGAGAATAAATGATTTTCATGTTAGTCCATATTTTGGCCTCATTTAGTTAATATTTTAAAAACTTCAAAGTTCTTATATTTATTTCATATATTATATAAATCTCAATTATAAAAGATAATTTCATTTCACATGCTGCATATACTTTAATAAAATAAATTAATTTTATTTCACATACTACACATACTTTAATAAAAAAGAATCAATTTTATTTCACATTTAATATAATTTTTAATAATAAAATAATTTTATTTTATATCATAACATTAAAATAATTTTTTTTATTTAAAAAAAATATCTCAAAATATAGTTCAATTAAATGAGATCTAAAATCATTTTTATGTAAATGTATTAGTTCACATTTTATTTGTTTGTTTTTTTTACTAAATTGAATAAAAATATACATATTATTTTTCAGTCTTCTCTCTATATAATAGTAAAAGAGAGAAGATGTAGTTATACCTTTAACTCAAAAAAAAAAAACCCTTGGCTATTAGAGAGAGAGAGAGAAAAAAAGTTGCTTTTTGATAATTTATTCAATCATTATCATTAAATTTATTTAACCATTACCATATATAGTAAGATTTTAAAATTCAGTTCAACTTTGGCTTCAATTTCACTTGCAAATTAAAATATTAATTTCAATAATTTTAATAATTTTAATTTTGACATATACATGATTTATTTATTTTTTATTGATAAATCTAAAGAATGTCCAGAGCTTTGGCTGAAATAATACCAATAAAAATGAGATTGATCCTGACCAAAAATTAAACAAAACTAATAAAATCAATTTATTTCGATAAAATTTAAAATAATAATATAAACATTTTCATTGACATTCATTATTTTAATAAATAAATTTGATGATCTGTATTCCGCAGATGTATAATGAATAGAATATATATATGTATAAATATGAAAATACTGCATTCAAGATGTTACTATCGATAATTAAGTTGAATTACTTCGAGTAGAAAGTCGAAGTTACAATTTTAGAATTAATTCTGACTTTTTAGCCCAAAAAGCAAGCAAATGAAACAAAAGTGAGAGCCTAAACACTAGTTCAAGAATTGGGTCGAGTTAGATCGAGTTTACGTCGGTTAAGTTTCAAATAGATTCTCATTTTAATTAAACTTAATTACTCGCCTTATTTGGCTCATGCTTATATATGAATTGACTCAATTAATTTTTAACGAATTGGCTCGAAATCATGGAAAGATCAAAGGATGACTTTATAATGAAATTCAAATAATTATTGAACAATTTTCAAGTTTCAAACAAAATTTGTCAGCCCCATAAAAAAATCCATCACCTTAGAAATTTCCCAAAATAATTACTAAACTTGGCCATTATTTCTCAATTAATAAAATGATAAAAAGAAGGGTAAATTTCATTTGGGCCCTGAGGTTGGGAGAACATTATAAATCAATTCCAATTTTAAAAAAAATCTTAATTTTAATCTCTAAGGCCTTGCTTGGCACGAGAACTAAATCAGAACCAAATCAGGACTAAAATGATATTAATTTTAAAAAATAATAATAATAATAAATAAAAAATTTTAATCATTCTACACAAATTCTAATATAAAAAAATATTATTTTACTTCACATACTTAATAATTTTCAATAAAAAAATAATTTTATTTTACATCCTAGACCAAAATACTCGATTCTAATATTTTGATCTAGGATGTGAAATAAAGTATATATTTTATTAAAAATTATTAAGTATGTGAAGTAAAATAATATTTTTTTATATTAGAATTTGTGTAGAATGATTAAAAAACTTTATTTATTATTATTATTATTATAATTTTAAATTAGTATTACTTTGGTCCTGATTTGGTCCTCACACCAAACAGGGCCTAAGATTGTAAAGCATTGCAGCATTTATTCTTCTTTTAAAATTCATCTTTTTCATTAATTATTTCTATAGAAAATATAAAATTTAATCTTTTTTCATTAAGTTGACCTGTTTGTATATTTCAAAGAACCATTATACTATTTTACTCTCACAATTCTTTAAAAATTTAATAAAAAATTTAAACTTAATTTCTCATTTCTCTCGCTTAATTCTTCTACTTTGAAAATTTAAAATTTTTAAAAATAAATATTAATATTTCAAAATTATATTTAAAAGAAACCTAAAAAGTTAATGATTTAAAATAATTTTATGCATAATGGTAAAAAATTAACAGTCATAATTGGGACTAAACTGTTATAACCTCAGAGATTTATATCGAGATTTTTAAAAATTTTGACCAATTTACAATGTACTTTTGAACTCATGACCCGGATGCAATTTACCCTAGAAGGAATATCAACAAAAATTGTCATTTTTGACAATTTCTTCTTTGGGCAAGAAACCTTCTAGAATATTCCACTCTACTTCTACTAATAGAAGCACAACACTTTCAAGACCAATCCTTCAACAAAAAGGCCACAAAAAAGAAGGGGAAGTTTTAACACTATGATCCATACATAATTCAATCCTCCATAGTAGAGAAGCTACAACTCGATTTCAAACTTTGCAATAATCGAACTAATAAACCCGAACTCAAGCTCAAATCTACCGTCACTTATAGGTATTGTAAATGAAAGGGTTAATAGCAATCGGGTTCCTTTAATTTGGGCCAATATGCAATTGAATTCTTCTAGTTTTTAAATTAACCAAATTAATTCTCCAATTTGAGATAGCGTATAAATAGATTCTTTGGTATTAATTAAAGTACTTAATAAAAAATATTTTTTTTAATTATTAAATTAGGTTGTGCATTATATTCATCTAAAATATTAATGCAGTTTTCAAATTAGCTAAATAAGTTCATTAATTAGAGAAAATATTATTCATTGGTGAGACTTTGGCTTAGAGATTGATAGTTGCTCGATGTTCGGATCAATATGTAATTTGACTCGAGTTTATTGAGTCAAGCTACGAGCTATGGTTGGATTGAATTGATTTCGCTCAATCTCTATTTTTTTAAAATATAAATAATATATTTAGTCATTTAATGTAATTATTTTATTACTTATATATAACTTTGTGTTAAGTGTTATGATATTTTTTAAGTAATCTTGTAGGTATAGTTAATTTAATTTTATATCCTAAAATGTGCAATTTTTTAAAAAATTTTCAATTCCTAAAGAGCTTGTGTTAGCTTGATTAAGGCTTAAGCCGGCTTGAAGTTAAAACGAGCAAGCTTGAATATGAATCAAATTATAATGAGCCGAGTTTGAGCTGTGCCCGGCTCGGGTTGAACTCGAATCGTTCTCAACATTATTCATTGGGTCCTTTTATTAATACAAATGGACTTATTTGTGTGTTATCTCAAACTAAAAGGTCAATTTAATTAATTTAAAAATTGAGAATCTAACTACATATAAGCTTAAACTAGAGTGCCCTAATCGCTATTAACCCTAAATGAAATTAAACTTGCTAGCATTATTTCTATTAAATATTCTTCTGTGAATTCTTGCACTGAATTCTAACAGAACCAAAAAGCTCACATGGTGATTGAAAAAGTTGCCTTCTTTTCTGACTTTCTCATCAGAGCTTCAGAAGCCATGCCCACAGACATGTTCAAAAGAAAGTTGCCTTTTTTAAGAGGACAATCTCTCCAATGGCAAAAACCCCACAGTTCCCAACATTTCAGGGCAAAAACCATACAAAACCCAAAATAGGCACAAAAATACATGAACTATAGTCCACATGCATGAAAATATTTCAAAAAAAAAAAGCTAAATTCATCGTCTTCAGTGATTCATTCATTAAGCAGAATCTGAAGGAACAGGAGCCAAAAGCAGAAGCAGAAAAAGGTAAAAGAGATGTATAAGATGTAAAAATCAAAGTTCTAAAAGGATGCTGACATGCTGCAATAAATATGAAGGAGAATTGCATTCATAGCTAGCAATGAAAGAAGAGACATCTAAGGCTGTTCAACAAGCTACTTATCAAAATGAAGTTACTGAAATTTGTGATTTAAGAACACTACTCAGTTGGAATTGGAGGAGAGAACCGCCATCCTCATCTCCATTACCTTCTTGTGAGAGTTAGAGTGCTTGTAGCTCACAAAGGTGGGGCTTTTCGCTGGCCTGTACTCCGGCAGAAGCCTCCCGGATTTGAACCTCACGCCGCAAGCATTGCAGAGAGTTTTCGGTCCCATTGGCCCGGCTCTCCACTGCGGAGTCTTCTGAGAAAGGCAATGGCTACATCTCCTTGGTTGCTGTTGCTTCTGTTCGTCTTTTCCATTAAGCTTTCTCCGGAGCGGTGATCGAATCTCCTCACCTTTCTCCATGTTAGGAACAGTGATGAGTTCACTCTCTGCAAGCCAGTGCGTTTGATGAAGGAGAGGAGACTCCGAGGGGGAATTCAAGAATTCAGCATTTGGGTTGTTTTTTCTTCTCTTTGTTCTGGGCATGGCTGGTTTTCCGGGTGAAGCCATGGGGTTTTTGGCGTTCTCCTCGGTAGGAGTTAATGGCGTAGAAGAAGTAAAGTTTGCAGAGCCTGAGAGGCAGTCTTCCATGAAGATTGAAAGCCATTGCAAGCTGATATTATCATCATCTCCTTCCTAAGCACGGAGACAAACAAGCTTTGTACATTCAGCTTGAAAACACCAAAGAACGGTGGATGAAGTTTCATTGACGAATTTCAACAAACAGTAATCAGGCACCAGCTCCCAAAACAAAATACTAGTACTCCCAGAGAAGAATTGGCGAGAGATACGTAAGAATTGGGAATTAAGCAAAACTAAAGGACAAGTGACGCATCTAATCGTAGAAGCGAAGGAAAAAGAAGCAGGAAAACTTTGAAATGAAAAACCCATCACAAAGAGATTAACGCGGAGGACATGAAAATTGAAAAACAAAAAAAAAATACAAAAGAGACAAAGAACAAAAACCCACAGAGCAGAACCAGAGAGGAGGGTGAAACTGAAACAACAACTGAATTACCTTATTTTGCTCCCAAAAAAGATCCTCCCACAAGGCTCTCTCCGGAGAAGGCACCCTCACGGGCTGCAAGTCCTCCGAAGAGTCGCCGGAAACTGCGGCATTCCGGTGAACGTCCATTATAGGAAAAACACTAGAACACCACAACGACGAAGCAGCCGGGAGAGGGAGAGGAAGAGGGAGGAAGGAGGAAAACTAAGAAAGGCGGTTCTTTTCTCGTGAGTTATCTGATGGCGTTGCAGATGAGATGGATAAAGAAGGGAGAACAGAGAGAGAGAGAGGAGGAAGGATGGGAGAGCGCGAGAGAGCAACTGCCCATGTACGCCATAATGAGCGGGGACCTTGGGCCAACTAAATAATCTTTCCCTTTTACATTTGCCCACAGCCACTTCATGAAGGGCATATTAGTAATCTACCAACCACATTTATACCCCACATTAATATTTATTTATTTTTATTTTCCACATTAATATTTATTTAGGACTTAGGATTTTTTTATAGAAAGGGCTGAGGAGTTAACCGACCAAATCCTGAAAATTTTGAAAATTAGTTGACTTAATTAATGTTTGAATTGTGTATTGAGTTATTGTTTGACTCGTTTCTTAAATAATCACTCAGATTAACTTTCATTAATTATTAAATAAAATATACACATAATATTTCATTTATATCATAAATACTTTTATCTCACACCGATGTGAGCCCATTCACCAGAATAAATCCACCAACTCTTCTCTCTACTTCAACGTTTGGATTAAAAATTTATCGATCATTAGTTTCATTGACGAAGTTTTATTGTTGTGATATTTATAATTACAAAGTGACATAATCTCGTATAATTATGTGTAGAACTATTTTGCTCATTTATTAATTTAAATGTCACTTATTTTGACATTCTACCTTCTGTTTAAAACTGTTCAAAACCTTAATCTGTTTGGCGCAAGGATCAAAACAGGATCAAAACAGGACCAAAATGGTACTAATTTAAAAAACAATAATAATAATAATAATAATAAATAATTTTTTAAAATCATTCTACATAAATTTAAATATTAAAAATATTATTTTACATTACATACTCAATAATTTAAAATAAAAATTTTAATTTTATTTCACATTCTAGACCAAAATATTCAAATCGAGTATTTTGATCTAAGATGTGAAATAAAATTTATATTTTTATTAAAAATTATTGAGTATGTGAAGTAAAGTATTATTTTTTATATTAAAATTTGTGTAGAATAATTAAAATAATTTATTTATTATTATTATTGTTATTTTTTTAAACTAGTAGTATTTTGGTCCTGTTTTGGTCCTCGCGCCAAACAGGGCCAATTTCTTTACATGAATATAATTTTTTTTTTAAAAAAATACATTATAAAAGAATGCAAATTAATTAAAAAAAAAACATATAGCATTAAAATTATAAAATTTATATACATGAACCATAATTATCCTTTGAAACTCACATAAATATCAGCATAAATGCTTAACGCTTGCTCAGGAGAACTGCTAGCCTGTTGGTCAACGAACAAACGCCTTGCCTTTTCTTTGTGGGGAAACGTCTCCTTGCAGCATTATGTTGTTTTGCTTTTGAGGTGTGCATGCATGGCAATGCAAAGTTTTTCTAAATCGATTTGGGATTCCAATGTAGTCGGAGAATGTTCGATTTCAACAGTTTCAATAGTTTTAGTAGCGTCGAATTTAAGTTTCAGATTTGAATTTTACGATATTTAATTCATATTAAAAATGATTAGAAATAAAGAATTGCTATTAATAACAAGCAACGTTGCACAAAAATTTATCACAATAGATGAGGGAGATATTTCATATATAGACTAAACGTGAGGACCAGGAATCGAAAAGGGAAGACAGTGATCATCGGAGTGATGTCTACATGGTTTTGTTTGATTGTGAGGAGTTATTTTTGGATAAAGAAAAAGAAATTATTTGTTTTATAGAGCTGATGGGAAAAATTTTATTTTAATATTAAGAGGTGTGTACTGTGTAAGATGTTAAATAAAGTTGATTTTAATATTAAAATAATTTATTGAATGTGAAATAAAGTTATTAAGCTTAATAATAATTTTTAAATATTAATAAAATATTTTTTTTTGAATGGTTACTAAACAAGACCTACGAGTGAATTGCTACCACTCGGACAAGAAATGGATCTTCTCATATCGAAAAGAAAGAGGAGTTCCCAAGCTATATAAGTAAACAGCGTGACACCAAATACTAGAGGTGTATTGTGAGGCAAAATAAAAAGGCTAATGATTGAAAATTTCGTAGTTAATTGTGCTTGGAGTAATATTGGGATAATTAACCCCCAGTGAATTACTAAGTCATGTAATTTTTTAAAGCTAATGTGAAAAATTCTCTTTTATTTGGATCACGGGATGTAATACTAAAGATAATTAAACATGCAGAAGGCAAATCATGAAAATGTAAAAAAAAAAAAAAAACATTCACAATTTTATGCGCAAAATCTCTTTAACGTATGGAGAAAACCACACAAATAGAGAGCAAATTTATTATCAATACTTAATAAATATATCGGAACGCAACACTACAATAGTTTTACGCAGTTGCAATTTTACTGTTGTTAGTCGCAAGTTTGCAATTAATTTACACCTAAATAAATGTTAGTCGTCAGAAACTCATATTGTATACCTTATTATGATCAACATAGATAGTGATCGCAATACCAGTGACGAGTGAAATAACCTAAAAATGGGATAATAGAAAAGCTATATATTACTGGCGAGTGTTTGGGAGAATAAAAAGCAACTCAACTCGAGCCTAAAAACCGATTGTAGTATGAAATTGATCACTCTTACTTCAACTTAAAGTTAATTTCAGATATTTCATTTAAATTTAACTCGTTATCAGCCCTAGCTAGTGTGGTGAAATACCACCACTAATTTTCAAGTAGGTCCACAGACAGCAGAACTCATTATCTTGTCTCCTAGCAGCAGCTCAAATATCAGTACTATAGAGGTGGGCTTAGATATGTCCTTTCTAGCTTATACTAAGACAGTGAAGCCTCACTAGTGTTGCTGCTCTCAGGTTAATTTGATAGTAGAAAATCATTTTCACTTAATTTAAAAAACTTGATTAATTTGCATTCACTCTAAAAAAAACAAGAAAAAAAACTTCTCAAGATTGTAGTCATTTTCTTCATGTTATTTTTAAGTTCTCTGAAAAATTTTAAATAAAATAAAATATAATATTATTTATAATATTATATAATATTTTAATTAATTATAAATTTCATATTATATTTTTATTGCAATCCACTTTTTTAAAAAAATTATTAATGTATCTAAAAATTCTTGTTATGATATTTTTATATAATTTTTTTGATTGAGTTATTTTCATATAATTAAAAAAACTTATGTAACACTTTTTAATAAAATCATCTTGGTTAAATATATAATAAAATTTTGTGAGCCTGGTTATAATATATTAATTTTACAAGAGATAAAAAACTTTTATTGTAAACAGTATAATTTTTTTAATAGAAATTGTAAACAGTATAATTGATTCCTCTTATTTGAGATCATGGCTATGCCACTAAATATATGTGCATTGAGTTATGTATCTCTATATTTATATATAATATATAAAATAATTATCACATATTCAAACGTTGTAGTAGCTGACAGACTTTTTACAGCAGTTTAAAACCGTCATAATAAGTGACATTAGAAGGCAGTTTACTGTTTTCAAATGCCTTCTAAAAGATGAATAGATGACAGTTCTTTGTGGAGAGTTGCTTTCTATAAAAGCATAATAGATGACGGTTATTTACAGAGAACCGTCGTCTAAATCATAAAAAATAGTTTACTTGTCAACCGTCGTTTATAATATAGAAGGACAATGTCAACCACCTTCTATATTTTTTTTATAAAATAGTTTATACTATATTTAAAAAATTTCTCTACAATAAAAATACATCACAGCATCATATATGTAGGAGCTCACATATAATAAAATTATAATTTAATAGCAACAAAAATCTATACACAACAATGTGTATAGTAGCTCACATATAATAGAATTACAATTTAATCATATATCATTAATTCATTTAATCTAGCTAACATTTGAAATCAAATTACATGAAGTTATACATAAAAACTCATTATCTATACAAGTAAATTAAAAAATTTTATAAACCATCTTGTTTTAATTGGGTATAAATCTTATTCTTCAGGCTCTATACCTATAAAAATAAATTTTTACAAATATTATACAAATATAAAATAAATAAGAAGTATTTATTTTCTTATAAATTTAAGGGTCACAAATCTAAACAAAGATATTTAATCTTTACAAAGCTTAAAATTAATGAAATAAATTTATAAATAAATTATACCATTATAATTATTTTTTCAAGCTCAGCAATATACACCTACAAATTAAATTATTAATTATCACATAAATAATCAAAGTAAAAATACTTTTTGATATATTATACCATCCCATAATTTTCATTGGTCTCATATATATGCTGCCGATAACTCACGAATATTATTATCTAATTTATCATCACAAAAATTGATCTTATTTTCATGCAACTACACAATTAAAATTAATTAATATCATAAAAAAAATTAATTTTAAAATAAGTGCACTAGACTACATATAGTAAGGGGTATTTTGATAGACTTACAAGTACAATGTGACATATATATATAAGTATATAATATTCATACTTAATATTTATCATCTTATTTTAGACATTAATTAGACAAAAAATTGAGTATATTATAATTTGTTTATCAAAATAAACTAAAAATTAAAAATATAAGTTACAATACCTCTATAATTTTTAATTTAACTGTAAATTATTTTTGTGAAAGTGAGTTATAAAAATTTATCGACCTATTAAAATTCACAAAATATTTTTACATAATAAAGTAATAATTATTTATAAAAAATATAAATTTAAATATTTACTTACTAATTGATGACATATTTAAATTACTGGAGATAAAGCTAATCGACAAGATCCATCCAATATATACATAATTTGTATAAATTCAATATAGCCAGCATTTAATGGACCCTATTAAAAAATTAAATGTTAATTATAAATTTAAATACACTTGAAATATTACATTTTTATATATTTAAGGACCTTGTTAAAATTTATCTGCTATTATAAGGAATAATAATCAACATATTTCGTCTGGCTTCTATTATTCTTTTTCTCAATGTTGTCGCACATTGATTCTTATCATTAATAAAATCAGCAATGTTTTGTGGATCCGCAAAGTACTATTTATCTTGCAAATTACTATCCACTCTTATTTGATTATATAGACACTTATACGTATATAATAATATGAAAATTAAAATTTTTTCTTAAATTTAAATACATATAATATCTATATATACTTAACTAATGTAAATACTTATCATCGACTTACTGATCTTTTGAATTTACCAAACTCTATAATATCTTTTTTATCAAATAATATTTTTTTGTCATACCCATAAATATCAACAGCAATAAGAATAAACATTAACATCTCATTCCTTAATATATGAATTGCGTGTTCTAATATTTTATTTATAAATGACAAAAAATATAATTTTTTGTATATAATTATATAAACTTAATTAGAATTATAAATTATATTATATATAATAAATGTAAATTATAATAAATAATATTTTTATCTTATTTATTTTACTTTGACTCACCGGTGATTTTCCATCATGTCGTACTTTAGTAGATTTAGTTTTTATTTGCTTTAAAAAAATGAGAAATTAATAACAAAAAAAATTTCAAAATTATAATATTATAATAAAATATTATACCTGATCATCAGGAAAAATAAACCATACAGACCAAAAAATAATATATCCAAATGTTCACCAATTATTGTCTTATTATTAACTAGAAAAATGAGTTTAGCAGAGTCATTAATTATATAATTAATAAAGATTGTACATGTCCCTTGCTCATTGATAACATGTGTACAAGATGAACCACTGGATTCACCATCATCTCATAGGCGATCACATTATTGAGAGTAACAAAAGTAATTAAGCAAGATATTTTCAATGATATAAATTTATTAAATGTAGCTAAAATCATAATATAAATAAAAGTATATATAACATGTATAAATAACACTTCAATTAATGCAAGAGATGAGCTTGAATTGTCTCCAATAAAAGAACCTAATATGCTCGTCATCGAACTTCTTTGAGTAAATTCATATCCTATAATAACTATTTTTCTTTAAACAATACTATATCTTAAGAAAAAAACAACACCATATCATCCTTGAGGAAAGAGATATATTACTGTTATTTAATATTTTTTTTCTAAACTACTAGATATTAATAGTAGTGATAGAGCTAAACAATCTTCCTCCTACTATCCTAAAAAAAAAAAGATTATTGTCTAAAATTTTTCTCCTATTATCCTTAAAAAAGGAGATTATTGTCTAAAATTTTCCTGTAAACTAAAGCAAACAAGTTATTTCTATTTTCAAGGATAAATTGTACTTTGGGTGGCTTGTGTGGTCAACTCGTTCTACGAAAGTTTAAATTTATAATAATTACTCATATTTAATTATTATAATATGTATAATATGTAAACTTCAAATTACTTATAATCTTGGTCTTTGGTTTCTCAGAGGCTGCATTGACGTAATGACCATCCTTTCTTTTGTGTGTAAATTTTCATAGATTTGATCTAGAAATAGAATCTTAAATTCTAATTTCTTTTTGTTATAAAATAGTTTTTCAAAATAATTTTATATAAATAATTATATTTTATATTAAATATAAATAAAAAATAAACATTAGCACGTCGATCTGCCATTTCCTGCATTAAATCTATATAACCCTTCTTTGAGATAGCATGATAGTATTTTTTACTATTTGCTTTATCCACAACTAATATATTAATATGTGTTATAACTATTTCAGATAATAGATATGAAATAAAAAAAATTATTTGAAATTTTTCGGAGATATGATAGTTGACAAATAAATTCTAATCTTGTTGAGAGATGAAATTATATTTCTTGGGAATGATAGTTGACCATCTTTATATTTCTGCTCGACAAATTTTTTATATATAAAGAATTTTCATGTCCTCTAAAACTTTCTTATATAAATAAACAATTTATCATGCAACTTGTCTACTACATTAAATGTATTCTATAAGAAACAAAATAAAAATATTAATGATTATATGCTTTAAAATAATAAAAAAATATCTTACCATTATTTTCTGTATAATAATGTAAATATACGGCATCCAAATCATTCAATGAACTCTTTGGCATGTTTATTTTAAATCCACACTTTATGTTGTGCGTGCGAATAATTTTTACTTCGCAGCTGCTCTATGTGCTCTTTAGTATAGCAGTTAACGTCGTTCAAAATATGCTCTATTTATTAATTTTATCTTAATTATACTTATATTATTAATCAGTTAACTAAAAATACTTAAATTATAAAAATGATCCAATGAAACATGCTCAACCCCTCAATAATTAATGCATTGTGCTAATGACAACTTGGGGCATCCCTTTTTGTGAGGAAGGAATCAAAAATATTTGTCAAATAAATATCTCAAGTATAGCAATCTCAAAGAAGGAATCTTCGAGAAAGCCTGTAACATTTCATAATTATCTGCTTTGATTTTAGAGAATTACGTGATTTGAGCACTTCTCAGGAAATCACTCATCTCAGTGTTGCTCTAACGTATGGAGTTTCCACCTCACGGTTTTACCCCAATAAGTGCATTTTCCATTTGAAATCATGTTATAAATACTATTTATACAACTCAAGATCTCCTCCTCTTTCTGATGTGGGACAATTTATTTATGTTCCCTTCTCACCACTTTTTATAAACGTAGAAGCCTATTAGAAGTCATATTTTATCTTAGTGGTTCTTTTTTTTTATGACACCCGACGTTCACTCCTCGACCTCTTTGGCAATAGGCATTACAAGGCTAGCCATAACTAAATAAATATATATAATGCGAAATATATTTATTTTTTTATTTAAATATATATAAATAAAAATATATAAATTTTAATATTAAAATTTATATCTAATGTGATATTAATTTAAATTTAACAAAACTAATTTTAACTTGGCTAAACCAACACACCTTTGAGTTGAAGAATTATATTTAGGGGGCATTTGGTTCGTTGTTATCTTGGTGTTATGTTATATAATGTAGATGTTATGACATCTAAATGTCATCTTTTGATTAATAATTTTACAGTTTTATAAAAGAATATTTATAGATGTCATTAAATCAAATAATTACTTTTTCTAAATAACATAACATAACGTCAAGATAACATTGAATCCAACGCCCCTCTTAATATATTTTTGCTATTTATCTTAACCTGAATAATTTTTTTTATATTTATTTTACATTTAATATAAATTTCAAAATAAAAATTTATTTTGTATATAAATTTTAACATAAAAAATATTTTTATTTTACATCTTATACATTTTAATAAAGATAATAATTAAATATATAGTATAATATTTAGTAAATATTACAAATTTTATATCTAATCAATTGTTAAATTTTATAGAATTATAAAGAACTTAAATTATAATTCACACTTTATACACCGTGATCCTTCTTTATAAATATTTTTACTTGAAATAGCAAATTCTATTTATATGACGATTGAAGGATCACTCGCTTTAGCTTTTGCTGCCTTTTGAATCATCATTAATTCAAATTAACAATTAGATATAACAATAAGTTTTCATCTCATTTAAACTAATAACTAAGATTTAAAATTTTTAATCATTATTAAAATACATATCAAATTTGTGCAAGATATTATAATGCTAGTAATAAGAATAAGTAAAGTGTAATTTATAATTGAAAATTTTCACAAGTATTATTATTTTTTATGAAAATTATTATTTTTGAAAATTGATATAATTTTTTTAATATTTACTAAATATAATATTATATATATAATATTCTTGTAATATAAAAAATTACATTATTTCATTAAATTTTTGATTTCACAGAAAAAAAAAATCAAAATAGTAATGTTACTGTATAACGAGTCTACTTAATTCAAAATTATATCTGAACGCCGGAATATTCCGGCGCGGGATGCACGCCGGCTCGGGCCCCACCGACGGCAGAACCTGTGGCCATTACGCCGCTCCGCGGGATAACGAGCCCGCAAGGAGCCAACCAGCATTTCAAATGCTTCGCCTCCGCCGCCTCCATTAGGGCAAAAGCTCGTGAAGCTCTCAGGCAAGAAAATGGAGCTCTGCATGCACGGCCTGGTCGCTCTCTCGCCGGCCGTCGTTCCGCAGCAGCACGGCATCGGGAGGTTCTTGGACGGGGAGGTAATGGGGCAGCGGATCGATTGCTCGCGCCTCCGGCGAACAGCTAAACCGTTAGGACGACGGCGGCGGCCTCCGGCGCGCATGTCGCTCACGACCGCCGACCTGCTGGCCGATCTCAAGGTACCTCGAGTCCTCCGTGCTTCGGTGTCTTACCATTGCGGATAGTCCGATTTGGTGAAATCGCTGCATCCACTAGCTCGGTTCTCTATTTTTGATATAACAGAAAGATCAAGACGAAATGCTAGTTTCTCTGATTCTTTCTCATATGTGAGATGTAATTTGCTTAAACGAAAAACCCTACGTTAGAACGAGTTCTCATATAGTCTTCTTTGAATTCTTTTAAGCAAATGGAACGGCGAGCAGATCCTTCATTTTCTTGAAAATTGGAGAGAAAACCTAATTCTAGCAAATATCAAGATGCTCATGTCTTTCTGTTGATTGTTCGTAGGCTGATGCATTTGATTTGTTAAATGTAGCTACGCGATTTGGAGCTGCAGAGGACAAACCCTCGCACGGTTGTGGCAGTCATTTTAGGCGGTGGAGCTGGAACTCGTCTCTATCCTCTTACGAAGCAAAGAGCAAAACCTGCAGTATGTACTACTTTTCTGATTGATTTGAATCAGATTTAGGGAAGGCATTTTTGTTCTAAGCAGATAATACATCGAATTTTTTTCCATTCAATATCAACTTTTTTCTAATGACTCAATAAAATCTTGTCAATCTGAATTTATTCTCTACGTAAATTAACATATGAATATTAATATAAATACAATTGTTACATTCATTGCATATTCACAGGATTGAAATTTGGGTATTCTCTAATAAAATGATTCCTGGTATGCAATATTTAAATCACAAGGCCTGTAACTAAACTCAAAGTCAATTTGAAGTTTTTAATAAGAGCGACATGAAGTCGACTACAATTAAAAGCTCGATCTCTAGTTGAGACTGAATCACTTCACTGAATGCTAGCCTAATCAGAATATGTACTTGTAGGTTTTCAGCACCTTGCAGCATATTACACCAGCTCCTAGCTTTTAAGAAATTGTCTTTTTTTCTTTGTGTATTTGCAATTAGGAAACTGTTAAGGCTCCTGAAAGTGATGAAGTGATTGTTGACATCAAATTTTGGGAATAATTAGTTTGAAGGAAGTAGTTCCTTCGGGCGGGCAACTAGGAAGAGAGTAAAATAATAAACGAAGAGAAAAGGGATCACATCAAATTTATGTGGAACATTCAATCAAGAAAAACCATGGTGCCGAGTTGCTTTGATGCTTAAAGAGGCCATTATGAGAGAGTTTGAATGCTGAGTTTGGAGCCTTGATCTTTACAATTAAGAATAGAGAGCTCAAGATCTTGTTTCCAAAAGCACAGACACAACATAGGGACACAATACGACTCAATATAGCGACACAATGATTTCCCAAAACATAGGACACGGATACGGTATGACACGCCAAATACAATAATAAAAAAACTAAGAAAATACATAAAACATTAAATAAACTTGAATTTTGAAATATAAACAACTTGTGAGTAGCACAAATTTCATAGAATTAAGATGAGAACTTAAAAAAAATATTGCTGGAATTGAAGAGATTTGAGACGTAGATTTATAGCTCACTTTACAAAGCGAGTAGAAGAATAAGAGAAAATTGTACTTGTCAGGACAATCACGAGGAGTATAACAATAAAAGAAGGTAAAAACTGTTGGCGTTGAGAATGAGAGAATGATAGAGGTGAAGCTAAAGTTTCAAATTTTTTGCAATTGGTTCATTTTCATAAGGTTCAAAGGTAGCAGGGTAGAAAAAATTTAATTTAATTTGATCAGTTTAGAATTTTAACTTATATTAAATAAAATTTTAATAATAATAAGAGATAATTTTTTAGTTTTATTAGATAAATTTTTACAATAATAAAAAATTTAAATATTAATAAAAAGAATAAAAAGAGAGATGGATCTGTCCATAGATTTTAATTTTAAATTTAATATTAATAAAAATATAATATTAATAAATAAATTTAACATTAATATTAAGGCTTTGTTTGTTTCGTGGGTTAAATTTTAGACAAGAGAAAAAAATATTTTGTTTTATAGGTTAATGAGAAAAAAAATTAATTTAATATTAGAAAGTGTGTAAAATATAAAATAAAGTTAATTCTAATATTCGTATTTGTGTTGGATATGAAATAAAGTTGATTTTTATAGTTAAAATTTGTGTTGAGTCAAAAAATCTCGAATCAAACGAGCCCTAAATATATTCAATTTTATTTCATATATGCTTAGAAGTGCCTTGTACTTTAAAATTGTCTTGCATTTTAAAAGTGTTATAGAAGTATCTCAGAAGTACTTTGCATCTCAGAAATATTCTAAGGTATTTTGAAGTGTCCTCATGTACCCAAAAATATTTTTTATTTTTTTACTTTTTTTTATTAGTACATATCACGTAGTGTGTCTGACATAGTATCCTTGATTATGTTAGTGTGTCTCCCATGTCTATGTATCCGACACGAACACAATTTGATTTTTTAAGGTGTTCATGCTTCATAAGGTTTACGTATATTTATATGACCGATGGTTTGACCTTAAGAGTCCTTAAGGGGAATTTACTGATGAATGTTGCTGGTCATTGTGGAAAATTTTTGTCATGATAACGGGAAACTGATGATCATTGAGTAGTCATTTATGTTTTATTGTTGAAGTCTAAAGATGCCAAATATTGTGTAATAAAATCTTGGATCAGACATTATAATCTTTCTAGTCGAAAATCTTAGTTGTTCGACAGTTCTGAGCTGGTCGAAAGTGTTAGTGTTGTTGTAAATAATGTTAGTCAAAAGATTTAGGTCTCATTGAAAACGTTGCTTAACGGAATTTGAAGCACCATGTGTGTGTTCTCCAACCTTGACGTGCGGTTTGACTTGGTTTTGTCAAGCCTATGATATTGATTCCTAATGTGATTTTGATGCAGATGCAAATGATAATTAAATTTTAAATCAATAGCATTTAATTAACAAATTATTGTAATTAAGATGTAAATGTTTTCCAAAATGCTATAATATGATTTTATATCTTGCTGATCAAAATGTTTTAAAAATATAATTGAATTGGATAGGTTTGTGAAATTAATATATCAAATTAGGTTAGGACATGTCCTTGAATTATATGTCATGCCTTGACTCACTAAAATGATAATCATACAGCGGATCAGTAATTGAGTCGAGTGTGTCACAATAGTTTAGAAAAATTATTTCTATCATTAATTAAATTCATCTTTAAATTATGCTTGAACAAAAACGAACTAAGTGACATGCTTAACTAAGTCAGAGTAATAACAATAGCACAATCCAAAATATAAAAAATAATATTCAAAACATCAGATACAGTACTACCAAAGTGTTTCTTAAGTTAATTACGACCTCAAAGCATTCAAAACTGTTGCTAATCAGGTGATCTCTCACACACCTTCCTGTGGTATTTGTGGTGTGCTTGTAAAAATAATAAGGGGCGAGTTCTCTCGAACTCAATGTTTTACTAGCACATTATGAAAAATAATCAACATTATAATGTGATTGATAATATTAAATAAAATAGTTTCATGCTGTACATATCAAATTTTATTATTCAGTTAATTACATTTCTTAATTTACTTTAGGTCTTTGGAGTTACTTTATAGACTGTTGTCATACCCCCAGTAATAGTAATGATGGAGGATGTACTCCCACTTAGTAGATTCAATGGTGAGACCTCAGATCATCTAAAACAGTAATGCCATGGCCACACAAAGATTTACTCGTACTCAGTAGGTGTAATGAGGAAGCCTCAAAATAGCAATACTGTGGTCACACAATGACTTACTCATACTCAGTAGGTGTAATGGGAAGGCCTTAAAACAATAATAATAACAGTATCAGTAAGCTTGATCCTATAAGGAGCTTTAGAAATATGATCCATTCCAGGAACAATATCGATATTGAATTTTATCTCTCTATCAGATGGCAACCCTGGCAACTCATCGAAAAATACATCAGGATATTCATATACTATAGGAAATTCTTCTAGCTTTGGAGAATTCTCTTCAGAATTTGATACAAAAGCTAAATAAGCTTCACATTCTTTACTTATCAATCTTTGCATTTTAAACATAGAAATGATGGCCACTTTTTTTCGTCAAAGTATACCGAGTTTTCTGATCCTAGTATTTTGATCTTAATTTTCTTTTCCCAGCTGTCAATACTGACTTGGTGTTTAGATAACTAATCCATTCCCGTATTTGTCACCTAGAAATTCAAACCTCACTCTGATACCACTCTGTCACGCTCTGATCCTCTAAAATGATAATCATGTAATGGATCAGTAGTTGAGTCAGGTGCGACACAACAGTTTAGAAAAATTACATCTATCATTAATTAAATTCATCTCTAAATTATGCTTGAACAAAAACAAACTAAGTGGCATGCCTAACTAAATCAGAGTAATAATAAAAGCACAATCCAAAATATAGAGATAATATCCAAAACATTAAATACAGTCACCCAAGGTGCAATATGATGGAACTTCCTCCATCACCTTCTCGAATCGATTTTATCTTATTAATATTTAATTACAAATTGTTATAATACGAGGGTAAATAATGAATTTTTTTGATTAAAAGATGAATATTGAAAATTTATTACAACAACTGAGAATTTATTAAGTATTTTTTAAAAATATAACTAAATTTTTTTTCTTCTTATTATTGTCTTATTCCTTCTGCATTTTTATTTTATACTTTTCAAATATTTAAAAAAATTATTCGAAGTAAAGATTATCTTGATTTATACATTTTGTTTTGAAAATGAAACTTAAAATTTAAAAATATTAAGAAAATATCCCTTTATTTATCTTTTGGAATCTTTATTAGATCTCAATTAGAGAAAGGAATCGATTGATGCTTTCTATTACGAATATGCTAACTTGTTGGAAATAGATCAGAAAGCTATTAACTTTTAAAAAGAGTCGAGTTATCTTCTCTTGAAAATATTTTCTTTATATTTGAGGGATACAAGTAGCAGGAGATAGGTGTAGTAGGCATCCACAACCTATTACAACCTCTTGCAAACGATAATGACAAGAGGCTTAAAGGAGCATCTTCAATTGATTCGAAATCATTCGTGATCACGAGTCAGGGTACACAACCTCTTGCAATAATCCTAAATGAACTTTAATTTTATTTAAATTTGCAAATCCAACTCGATGAAGACTATAGCTTACTAGATTGGTGGAAGGCATACTAAAGACAGTTACCCACTTTGACTTCCATGGCATGCAATGTGTCAGTAGCACAAGTTTTCATATTTGCATCGAGTTAATATTTTTCTTCGAAGGGAGAATTATCAAAGATTATCAAAGTAGTCTTTCTCCTCTAACATTATGCATGCTAACTTGTCTAAAGAGTTAGTTCGATGTAGAACATCAAAACCAAATCTTAGAGTAAGAAGACGAGTTCTAAAATATGCCAGATAACTTCTTGTAATAGATGAAAATTAGTTTCTTTTGTATTTACACTTATAAAAGTTTTATAAAATAAATAAATATCTATTTTTTTCTTCATATTATTCATCTTTATGAATATCCTTTCTTTTTGAAAGGTGAATATTCTGTTTTTTTTTAAATGAGAATATTTGAGTTTATTGTGGTTAAAAGAAATAGTTAAGAATTGGCTAGAATTGGTTTGAATTGGTACCATAATTGATAATCAATTCCCTGAATTCGGTCTAGTTCCCCCAAGTTGGCTACCAGATTGGATCGGTTCAGCTGGTTGGTTGTATTGAAACTGGTAAAACTGGCCGATTGGCCATCGTTCTGACTCAATGGCCAACCCTACTTCCGCAGTGTGGGTCAGTCGGGTGGAGACCGATTAGCTACCGATTGGGCACAACTACAGGTTGCATAGCGAAATGGCAAATTTGAGCTAAGTGCAGGGTCTGTGAGGCAAGGCAGAGAAGAAGGCAATCCAATGGCAGGTCAATTCCATGGTCGGGATTGCAACGTTGAGGGAGTAGGAGGTGAGATTCTATGGCTTTGAATCGTTATGCAGTTGTAGAGGCCCTTGTGGATTGGGAGAACGAATAGAGCACGACCTTCGTGAGAGAGGTCAAGAAGCAATGGCAGTCAGTGAGTTCATCTTTGGCATGGTAGTAGATGAGGAGGTACTGCAGATTGAGAGATGGCATAGGCAGTTGCGATGAGACCTAGTCAAAGGCGGGTGAGCGTTGAGTGGGGAAAGCAATGTGCAGACGGGAGGAGAAGGAATAAGGGAAGAGGATAAAAAATGTGGGATTTTTTTTACTTAACAAAGATAACTACGTTATTTCAAAATTTTCGTTAATGTTAATCCTCACTCTTTCTTTTATCAGAATATCGACTCATTAACTCAGATTTATGCTTTACTTAGAACTCAGAATTTTAATTCATCATCACTACCTATTGCAAGAGTAGGCAACAGCTTTTTATAGAAATATCGTGACATTAAAATTAAGAAATAGAGGAATAAACAAAAAAATAAACTAGCAAAAATTCACTGAACAGATATAAAACTATCCCTATTATAATAAAATGAAATCGACACCAATTATGATGGTATCTTCAACCATTTCTTTGC
Source organism: Apostasia shenzhenica (assembly GCA_002786265.1). Classification (NCBI taxonomy): domain Eukaryota; kingdom Viridiplantae; phylum Streptophyta; class Magnoliopsida; order Asparagales; family Orchidaceae; genus Apostasia; species Apostasia shenzhenica. Next base: position 1,780,913 of record KZ451955.1, read on the forward strand.
TATCCAAATCTCTCATTAATCAGCATGAGTTAATCTGAAATTATCAATCAAATCTAATCGGTACAATAATATCTGGTGATCTTCTATTAATCAAAGTAATATGATCAAATTTTAGTCTCCGAATTCAACATCAACATAATATGGACCTGCTGCTAAACCATATCCCTACCAAATTTTTCAGTGCAACAGTGATTATTCAAGTGAAGGTGAAGGTGGTGAGGAGTATACACGGCACCATGATGATCAATCATTTATGAATGAAAAAGTCAATTTTCATTATTGAAATGGCATTAGATCTTAACGTTTTACTTCTTCAAACATCATTTTAATTTTAAAAATTTCTCTTATGATAATTTTAGAGTTAAATGAGGATTTGATAATTGATAAAATACAATGGAAATAAATGATTCATGTAATTGACCTTATCTATTGGGATAAATGCTTGATTGTTTTTGTTGTTGTTATTGTTGTCTCTTATGATATAAATATATTCTTTATATGTTTTGTGCATGCATATACAAAAAATGATCAGTTCCCAAGAAGCAAAGAACAGAAACAGATAGTTACATTTTAATTGCAAGTATGTTTTGCATGATAAAAGTAGCTGACAATTTAGAGCTTCAAGCAATTTTCTCCTGCCCAATGCAACTATTTACTGCTACAGTGAATTTATGTGATGGATTAGAACCACTAAATCAGTAACTAGTTTTACTATTTCTTAGAAGATATATTGGTTTTTTTTTTTTTGAAATAACTAAGTTTCATTGCTGCCATGCCATCCATTTTTGGTTAAGTCGTTAACATTGTTGATGACTTACATAAGCCATTAACCTTCCTGATGACTTGCGCATAGGAAATTGAGTTAATATGTCTTACAGCTTTCTCATAAGTGTAAGTTGTTAACCATATTGACAGCTTACTTTTTGAGTCATGGACATCATTGATGATTGCACGTAGAAAAATGAGTTAATAAAATAAGTCCTGTATAAGAAACAAATAAATTGAGAAAACTTGGCTTTTCCTTTTCTACTATAGAACTTGAAAGAAACATGATTTTGTATTTGCGTCATCCTATTCTTCTTTGTTTTCAAGCTGGAGACTATTATGGTAAAAATATGACACTTGAGTTCAGGTACGGTATTTTCATAAAAATAGTTATACCCATATTTCTTTTAAGAAATATATACATTTTAAAAATGTGGCTTTTCTTTTCAGAAGATAGAACGTGAAAGAAGCATGAAATGTATTTGTGTTATCCTCCCAATTTTTTTCTCCAGCTGGAGATCATTATTATGGAAAACAAAAGAAAAAAAATTATATAACATTTGAGTCATTTTAAGAAGAATCGTCATCAACAAAACCTTTCTGCATGCAACATGAGTAAATCCAAGGCTTGTTAATTTATTTCTTTATCAAGTCTAACACAGATTTTTGAGTAGTTTCTTACTGTATTTTTGTATGTCTAACATGTTCTAGAGTTCAAAAACATGGAACTGTACATTATTATTATACTTGATACATAAGACATAAGGTTTCTTTAAAATGATTGACAAGATTTTTCATTGTTTGGTAACTTGTTCGAGTTAAATTTGTTTAAAAGTATAACTCAAATGGTGAACTTTTTTATGTTGGAATTGATTACCATATGAAATAAAATTAGTTTGTATTCAATTTGTGTGGAATTTGAACTTAAGTCAATTTTCAGCTTGATTTTTTTTTTTGATCAGTTCATCTTGATAATTGTATGTACTATTATTGGAAAATTTTGAAATAAAAAATTCAAGTTTAAAATTGTTTCTTATGAGCAGGAACCAAAAGATACTGGAGTTTGCTAACATTATAGACTTATAGGTGCCCATAGGAGGAGCATACAGACTGATTGATGTTCCCATGAGCAACTGTATCAATAGTGGGATCAATAAGGTGTATATTCTCACCCAGTTTAACTCCACATCACTAAACAGGCATCTTTCAAGAGCATACAATTTCAGCAATGGATTAAGCTTTGGAGATGGTTTTGTCGAGGTATATGCTTGTTTTTGAGATCTTATTAATCTCATTGTTCTCGCCTGTCATCCTTTGACTTCGGAACATATAGTTGTGTTTAAATGGAAATAATCTTAATTGTTGTTTGCTTTGTGTAAAACTTAAGTAAAGCTGAATGGAAAAGAGACTGGCCCCATGTAGTTGGGATTAAGGCCTTGTTATCATTGCTGGTGTTTCTCCTGTCACTTTATGCATTGTAAAACTCTCAATTTCAAAATCTTTTCAAATATTTGTAAAAGCTCTAAATAGGATTGTAAAAATAACTTGAAACTTGCTTAAATTTGAGCTCGACTCGAACGATTTTGAGTCAAGATACAGTTTAACTTTGCTTCAAGGTTCTTATGTTTTATGTTTAGTAGATTTCTCAAAAAAAAGAAGCAATATAGCATCTTTCTTATTTCCCTTGTTTCTTAATGTGTTTGTCATTCTAAACCATAAATTGAACATGCTACATATCTTGTTGCTTACAGGTCTTAGCAGCTACTCAGACACCTGGGGAGGCAGGGAAGAGATGGTTTCAAGGTACTGCTGATGCCGTTCGTCAGTTCCATTGGCTATTTGAGGTACCTGCTTCTATATTTCAAAGAGATCATGAACTTGAATTCCTAATCTTTCTCAATCTATTGTTCTCTTTTGGTATGATTACTACTAGACATTTAATAAAAATGGCTAAATTACGGTCTGAGAACAATTGAGTATTCCATCCTACATGTAGCTCATATGTTTCCAAATTGTGTAGAAGATGAGGCAATGGTTTTTTTTTTTGATGGCCTGCTGAGTTGATGTTTGCAAGATGTTTGCAGCTCTTGAGTCGGCGTACTGTTACAGTTCACCATTACCTGGAAGAAGTCAGCAATCCTGGTTCATATTATTGAATTCAAAATTTAAGCAATCAAATAAATATATTATTTTGTTAATTTACACGATTATTGTGACAAACTTTGAGCCTACTTATCCACATACCCTTAGTTATATCCCTCAGATTTATGTCTCTGACCTCCTCTAAAACAGTGATTTATTTTTCTTGTCTGCAAATTGTTACCCTACTGTATAGTAGAAAACTACTAGTTTTATATAGTTCATATGGATTAATGGGGAACAATCATTGGCTGAATACTTATGCTTCTAATGCTTCTGTTTCTAGCTTATTCTGAGCTTTTTGTATTTACTAAGAAATATAGAGAATTTCATGAGACTTCGGAGATATATCTTGTAGTGCCATCTTTTCAATTTTTTACTTTTAATGGAAAACTGCAGTGTGGAGAAAAACTTATAATCCTATATTGATCTTATTTGCTATTGGAATACAATTGTCATCCTGACTTGACTTGTACCTGCAGGATGCAAAAGGTAAAGAAATTGAAGATGTGCTAATTCTTTCTGGAGATCACCTTTACCGTATGGACTACATGGATTTCGTTCAGGTGACAATTGGGTACAATTGTTTCGTTTAATTTAGTGATTTATCACAGCTTTTCTCTTCTTTGTCAGAATCATAGATGTAGTGGTGCAGACATTACGATTTCCTGCATGCCTATAGATGACAGGTAATATTTATTGTTTGTGTTTCTTTATTTAAAAATTTAGTATATATTGGTTTGATATGATTAATGATGTACTTATCAAGCTACTTTCCTATTTCATGTTTTACACAATTTTCTTCAAATTCCCAAAATACTACTTTTTTTAATGTAATTTTGGATATTGGTACAAGGAACAGTCCCTGGAAGGTTAGGGAGCTACTGTAGTGCTGAATCCAAAAAAAATTAGTATATCTAATTTTTATCTCATCGGATTGGGAATTGCTTTATTAGTTCAGATATTATTAGTTTCAAAACTGAGGGAATTAACATCTATACAAAAGAATAACGGAAGAAAGAAGAGGGAAAAGTGAACAACTGCCATGCATAGTTGTCCCAGTGAAGAACCGCTTTACATTTACACATTTGACGTTGGTTAACTGCTTTGGTTTATGTAAGTCAAATGTTTTCAGCTTGACTATGATCTATTTGAGTGAATTCTTTTACAAATGATGAAGTTTGATGAGACTTGATAAGTGTCTTCAATATCAGCCATCGTGAAAGTAATTGTTAGCTGCATTCTGTTTGTTCACCTAGCGGTCTTGCTTGACAAATTCTTTTAAAACTGAATTCTCATCAACTGCCATAAACCAATTAGTTTAGAATTGTGATATGCCTGCTTCTGTTTCATGTCAGCCGTGCATCAGATTATGGCTTGATGAAGATAGACAACAAAGGACGGGTCATTTCCTTCAGTGAAAAACCCAAAGGAGAGGACTTGAAGGCCATGGTAATGGACTAAATAATGATCATCTAATTTTGGCTTTCAGCCTGTCATCTGACTAGTTAGTTGGTCCATCTAAATGAAATCTTAGTAGCTGTTACTGACTGATCTCTTAATCTATCTCAGGAAGTGGACACTTCTGTATTAGGTTTGTCACGAGAGCAGGCGAAAAAGAAACCGTATCTTGCTTCTATGGGAGTTTATATTTTCAAAAAGGATATTCTTCTGAATCTTCTAAGGTACGGTCACTAAACCATGAGCGTTGAGTTCTTGACATAAGCTGAAGCCTGTAATAATCTTCATGCTAAAGTTGTGCAAAATAACTAAGATTCTACTGTTTTCTTCGAAAGTCCTTTTTTTTTAAGTCCTATTGTTTTCACGTATGAGAAATTTTGGACTGATGGCACATTTGCTTATTATATCTATTGGGATCACAAAATAGGAAATTCAAAAATAAGAGGGGTGCAGGGGATTGGGGAATTAGAGGCCATGGCCAATAAAAAACATAAGGTAAAATTTATGTACAATGCTAGCACCTAAGAAAATGAAATGATATCTTAGTCCAAAATGTTCTATGCCTTCGTAAATTTTAAGTATTCACCTAGTTAGAAGAAAAGAATAGATACAAGGCCATACAACCAAAAAGTAAGCCACATGCAAGTGACGTGAGCTAACAAAATACACATAACAGAACCATCTAAATACACATGACAATTAAAGAAACCATAACTATGTAGAAGTAACCAATAAAAGACTTAAAAGAGGTGCAGGAGTGTGGAAGTTATATGGAAATAACAATCTTTGTCTCTGCAATCTGCACCAAAAATACCAAAATCATGCATCAACACCAAAATCAACATCAACCAAGGAAAGGCTAATCACTCCAAGCATGTGGTACCATGTAAGCATTAGGTTCTCAATCCCAATCCTCAATGTGAGTCCAAATCTGCCAGATTGTCAAATTTGATGCGGGACGGATGAATGGCGATGCAGTTTTGAGATCAACAATATTATAAAGAAGATTATTCACAAAATAATGCTAAATATCAGAGAATAATTTTATAATGACTGAGAAATTAATTAAACCCGCAAAAACTGATTCCTTTTAAAATTTTAAATAAATTAGATCGAAGGTAATTGAAAAATTACCAATTCAGATTAGGACGCAATCCTGTTTTCAATAAATCAGAAACAAGGAACAAGATTAAGGGTCTCACAATATTTAACAAAAAGTAATTGAAAATCACTCAATAATGAAAGGTTGCACAGGCGGAATAAGTTCGAGAAAATCACAAGCGAGTAGAAAAATTCAGATTGTTCGATTTTACCAGATTAAAAGTTTTGTTAAAATTTGTACCTGGACCAGAAAATTTAGGAACAAAAATGTAATTCTACCAAATAGGGCAGTATCGCGGAGCGCTCGGGCGCGAGCGAAACTGGCGAGGCGGACGCGTGAGACCGAGTGAAGCTTGCGCGCAGGAGCAACGGGCGCGCACGGGCGCGCCGACTAGCGCGGGCGAGGCGGCTGGCGAGTGGCGCCGACGGCGGCGCCGACGGGCGCGCCAACGGGAGGCGCCGACGGGAGCGCGAGAGGGCGGTGCCGACGAGAACGCGAGCGGCTTAGCGCGTGCTAGCACGGGTCTTGCTCAGACGCAGGGCCGCACGAGCGCGGAGCGTGCACTGATGCTGCCGCCGGGCGCACTCGGGCTCAGGCGTTAGAAGAGCCTGGCGGAACTGCACTACGTGGTCGAGCGGAGTGAATGAAATCGGTGAAGGCTTAGAAGTGCAAGGCAAACAGAATCGAACCCGGAGGTGAAGAACTAGAGTAGGTGGAGTTTAGGAATTCTCACCCAAGGCCCAAGCTCTTACCTATCCAGGATATCGATTCATTCCAGAATCAGATAATTCCTAGGGAAAACACAAATCAGATTTATTCAGCACTAAAAAAATAAGAGTAACAAGGAGGCGTTTATATAGGCTTCCATATAGACGGACTCAATAAAGAAAAATACATAATGTAATAAATTCCTCACACAAACGAAAAAATACTAGATATCATGTCTAAAATAATGATCACTGAAATAGAAACTACTAATACAAAATAAATGCGAGAAATAAAATCATCCCAAAATGGAATCTTCAATCAATCAGAATGAATAGGAGTTTCAAATCCATCGAGTCAGCGATCCGCAGCATCCATCTTTCCCAATCTGTCCTAATAGTCAATCAATCCAAATTGAAGTAGCATGGCTAGATCTCGGCCATCGACGGTAAACTCTGTCAGGAATGAATCGACGGTCGATCGTGGTGTCCCCACCACTTGATGCTCTTGACAATCTAACAATGAGCTTTGGCATCTCTCCAAAACTATCTGTTGTTCTTCACGCCAAACAAGATAGATGAAGATAGAAAAAGCTAAGAAAGTTAGATCTTTGCTGTTGTCGTTGGATAGAGAATGAGAGGAGATAGTGGCTGGTGGAGAAGAGATCATTGAGGGTGGACAAGTTGCTGGAAATGGAAAGGATAATATTAAAAACTTCTTTGGTTTAGGGATTATCAAAGAAGGGATTATGTATTTCAAAAGCGGAGAAGCAAAGAAGGCAATCAAGATTACAACTAATACCAAACTTTTGGAGAAAGTCCATTGTTCTGAGATTGTTAAAGAAAGCCTATTAAACAAAGAGGGTGTTGTGGAGTTGTTTTCTCTTGAACCAAACTAGGTCCCACTCAGATGGTACTAGTTAAGTGGGATGAAGATACTACATAGTCGACCTAGTGGTAATAGTACAATCAGGATTCAAGTTTATTGGATGAAGAGCTAGGTGAGATAATGCCCAGGATATTAAGAAGGTTAGGAGTGGAATAAGATAAGCCAATAGGAAGTGACTGGGAGTTGTTTATAAAGATTGAGGAAGTAGGGATAACTAAAGTCTAGTCCAATAACATCGCATCTCCATAGATATCAAACAAGCTATAGAAGGGAAGCCTTGGATCCATGGATCAACATAGCATAAGTTATTGGCTCCAACAATGTACTTCATTTTATCCCACGCAAAAGACATAATCTTTAAGTTGGAAGCCCAAGAGAAAGAGGCGTTATATGGTTTGAGAGCCAAAAAGGGGTCATCCACTTTTCCCAAAGAAGCTACTGATTAGAAGCAGTAGATTAAAGAAAAAAAAAATCATATGTGAACAAAACAATGTTCTAGAAAGAACTGTCAATGCAAGAATAATTTTCTGGCAGAAATAGAGTTCTCTCGAGATCCTATGTTGATCTTAGTGCTTCTCACAAAATGAAACAGATAACAATGATTTGATCCAATAAAAACTTAGCAAGTTAGGTTTGGGTTGAAGAATCATGAACCTAAAAATTTTAGGCTGAGTTCAGGTCACCCACCATAGGATGTATAAAGCGATACGTGATAATCTTAATTTCTTTATGTGAGGTAATTCATTTCTGAACATTATGTACGCCCATCTTGACATAGTACAATGAGGAATAAAGAGCATCTATAACTCTCAATTCATATTACAAGTCAATTTGGGGTTGACCTGAACTCAACCAAGTCAGGTTCAAGCTGATTCTTTTCAAGTTCGATCAATTTTGGGGTGGTCTTGAACATGACCCATGAACCTGCATTCACAACCCTTGTCCAAGTCCTCATTCATTGATAGCTTAAATCCAATAAGGTACATGTTCTTTTCTTCCCATATCTCCCCAAAATACATTGGTTCCCATCTCAACTGTCTTTTCCTGCACAAATGCTTTATAAGTGCTGTAACAATCCACAACCAATCTTTTCTCCTTTTTTTTTTCAGCTCAAGTAACACTACTAAGTTACCTTTATTTCCAATGCTTTGATTGCCAAAATAAAGTTCGTTAAGCAGTCTTTAACAGGAACCTTAAGTGTTGTGCATGATTGTTGAGTCAGATGGCGTTTCCCCACTGCAAATGACTTCGGCTCTGAAATCATTCCAGCATCAGCCAAAGAGCTATTTGTCAAGGTTTGTCAGAGATTTTGAAGTTGTCTAACATATTTCTTCCTCTCTTTTTTCAGTTTCATTTTTTCCGAGGTTTCCTATTTGTTTAAGGAATACCATCGATTTAAATGAATTCAAAAGATGATTTTTTTTTCTTGCTGCTGTTCCTTACTATCTATGAACTAAAAAATTCATCCTTCATGGCAGGCTTATCTTTTTAATGATTACTGGGAGGATATTGGGACAATAAAATCCTTCTTTGAGGCAAATCTTGCTCTCACCGCCCATGTATGTATTCCTAAACTAGTCTTAGATTTTCCTTTGTATGCTTTGAAAAATGCAATGCATTCTGCTTTTATTTGCTAAAGCAATCTCTGAGTTTCTGTTCACTGCTCCAGCTTTCAGCATTTGTAGTACAATAGCTAATTTCAATTATGTGACCTTGAACCCTACATACAAATAGGGATTTAGGCCTGAAAGTCTTGGCTGAGGTCAAAATTTGTGTGCCGCTAAATGATCATTTTATGAAGTATAATAAGTGCAGCAGAAAGCCTTCGTACTTCCATCAAAACTATGTAGATTTTGATGAAGACAACTTCAGTAATTTAAAGTACAATTTCTCTAGTAGAAAACTATGCAGTCCAAAGAAAATTATCAGAAAGTAGCTCAAATGCTGATTTTGGGCATAATCCATTGAATTAATCAAAGGATTAAACTCAAATAATTTTGAGCTACTTTTTGAGCTTTTTTTCCCCACTATTGCAATTCACTTCATCTTCTCATATACATGAATAACAATGCACTCTCAAACTTGCAGCCCCCAAATTTCAGTTTTTATGATGCAACAAAACCAATATATACATCAAGGAGGAATTTGCCTCCAACTGCAGTTGACAACAGCAAGGTAGCTTGTTCTTGATTAGCCAGAAAATTTTCATTTTGAATTTATCCATAACCTTCTTTATAGTTTATAGAATAAAAACTCACCTTCCAAAGAAAATTACAGTCTCAACAATTTGAAAATGAACTTTCTGATGGAAACAGCCTTACTATTTAGATTACGAGCACAAGCTTAATAACCTAAACTAGAATTGATTGCTTTTTAATCATTACAATCACATCTTCTGATACAGCATAATTGTTCTTAAACCCTCCCCTTGAATTAATTTAATTTGAATTTACGACATTACATACCACTTAAAATTATCTTATGAATGTGTTAAACACCTAGCTCTCAATATCTGAAAATGACTGTAAAGTTAGCACCTTGTATTGTATTATTTTTTTTGGAATTACATATACAACACTATATTCATTAAATATTACAGATTTTACATTCAATTCTCAAAAATTATAAAATTTATAAAAAATTTTAATTACAAATTACACTTTACATGCCATTATTACTCTCTATAAGCATCTTTACATGCCACTAGATATAATTATTGTTTTGAATGATCTGATTTCCATTTCATTTAAATTAACAAATAGTTAGGATCTCAAGTTTTTAACTATGATTAAAATAGGAGTCAAAATTGAGTAAGATACTGTGATAGGAGCAAACATAATGTGAAAATTTTCATAAGTTTTGTGATTTTTGAGGATTAAATGTAAAATTATAATATTTATTAAGTATGGTATTATATACGTAATTGCCTCTATCCTTTTTTTTTTGTTACCTGGAAGTAAAGAAATATATTCAAAATGTAAATAAAGACATTTTGAGAATTATGTATGTGTAAACAATAAAATGTTTTGAGAATAATGTATATGTAGGAGAATTTTAAAGTGTGCTATAAGAATGCCCTTTTTGTTTTGCTTTTGGCATGCAACACTTTTCATGTTATGAGGGAATAAATGCTTCTCAGATCATCGATTCCATTGTATCCCATGGGAGTTTCTTGAGCAACTGCGTGATAGAGCACAGTGTTGTTGGCATCAGATCCCGAATTAACAGTAATGCGCACCTGAAGGTTCGGTCTAAGCGACAGCATGTATTTAATTTTCAAGGAAGCAAATCTTTAATTGTGCATTAAAAAGCTCATGCGGTTAATTCCTGCAGGACGCTGTAATGCTTGGTGCTGACTACTACGAAACAAACGCCGAAGTGGCATCATTACTTGCTGAGGGACGAGTGCCGTTAGGGATAGGAGAGAACACAAAGATCCAGTTAAGTATATAAATTTCCCATTTACACTCTTTCAATTATGCCCAAAACTTGCAAGTTTTTTTTTTTTGATAATTGAAAAAAAAAAAACTTATAAGTTGCTTCATAATTGTTCAAAACTTTTGAATTCAAGCTAGTCTTGCCTGCAACTATAAAATTGAACCAGTTAGAAACTTACAAAATATATACATACATACATACATACAAAAAAGGTGTCTTGTCTGAGATACTTGTATAAAGATGTCTGTAATATTTTCATTGAGACTATGTGAAAAAGGAAGAATTAAAAAGAAAGAAGAAAATATGCACAAATATAATGTGGATTATTAGGAATCTTAAAATTTTATTTTAAAACAACATAAACTTGAATAATTTTAAATCAACTAACAAGCCATTTGTTTCAATATTATTTGTTAAAATTAATTATTTGATTTGATGACATATTTAGATAATATTATCACTCTAAAATAATATTTAGATATTCAAAATTGAATTACCACCTTCACCCTAATTGTGATGGAGAGGTGAAATTATCTTTTTAATATAATAATATTAAATTAAAAATAATAATAATAATTTAAAATAACATAATGACTTAAATAACATTGACATTTAAAATAATACAAATTAGCTATATAATATTGACCACAAAATAAGATTCTACCTGGGATAATTATGGTAAACAATTATATGAAATGGAATTGTAAGATATAACTCAAATCTTTATCTTACTATGTAGAATCGATTATATGAATCATTTGTTTTCATTGCATTTTATAAAAAAAAATACTGTTATAATATAATTAAAAAGATTAACTTCCACCAAAATTGTGACAAAAAGCTTTTATTTACAGCAATTGTTGTGGCGAAAAACTGCTTTATACTACTTTAGATAAGATTTTATGATTGTGCTGATAATTTTCAGGGGCTGTATTATCGATAAGAACACAAGAATAGGGAAGGATGTGATGATTTCAAACTCAGAAGTGAGATTTCTCTACCCCATCTGCCACTTGAATATAAGGGAAGTACCTTAATACAATGGGCACTAAGCTATAATAGTGTTGTTGCGACCAATGCAGGGTGTGCAAGAGGCAGAAAGATCTTCTGATGGGTTTTATATTCGATCTGGGATCATCATCACACTAAAGAATTCAACAATACCCGATGGTTCTGTCATATGAGCAGTCAGCTCCAGAGGAAAATTGAGCAGCAGCTAAATTTAAAATATTACTCTGGCAACAAAAATAAGCAGGTATGCTAATAAGTCCCACATGTAAAAATTTAAAGTTTCGTTAGTGCTTGTAATTGTATGGTTATTTCTGTGGGTCGGTCGCTGAAGTCTAATAATTTTTCACCGTTGGTCCTTCCCATTAATTCTCTGCGCCAGCTGCCACCACTGTGGCTGACTGGGCCGAAGGGTAGAGAGCGGGGTTTGTATTTTAGGAAAATATAATAATAGTATAAATAATGGAAGAACAATTGTTAGACCACGAGAATTCAATAACAAGAAATTTAAATTCATGAATCCGCATAATATAAAAATCTAAATATGACATTTACTCTAATTAAATGATTAGAAGTATAGTCTTAGGTAATCAACGTTTGTACAATAACCTAAATCCTAGATCAAAACTAAATCACATTTAAAACCAAACACATGCATTTGGTTGCTTGAGGTATCAAACATTAACTAAATATCTTATTTGGTTCTTGTCAAAAATTAAAATAATTTATTCATTATAAAAGTAATAATAATAATAACGAAAATAATGTATTTTTCTTACACTACACATAATTTTTAGTATAAAAAGTTTATTTTCTCACATTTTTTATTATTTTCATTACAATAATTAACTTTATTTTAAACCTTCTATAATTTTTAATTACTAATTTATTTTCAACTATATGTATTTTTCAAGGCATGTCTATAATTGCTTGCCGTATTCTTAAAAAATAGAGTTAATAATAACTAAGTTTTTTTTGTTAATAATCAATTACATTCTTTAATTTAAAGAAAAAAATACAAATAAGTCTTTAACATTAAAAAAGAATTGCATTTAATAAAATAATTTTTAAAAATATTTTAACTTTTAAAAAAATTTCAAAATAAATATAAAAAAAACTAAAAAAATATTTTTCAACAGTGCTTTTGTTACAATTAAAAATAAAAATATCCTTAAATTAATTAAAATTTAACAATTATATCATAATTATTTATCATATAATAAATATTAAATAACACGATGTTTATAAAATATATAAAATTACATTACATTAAATAAAATTAAATAATTATATATAAAATTTTAAACTGTTATGATATATTATATAATATAAAATTATTACAATGAATATATATTTATATATTAATAATTTTATTTACATATTTAATTTGATCAAAATTATAAAATTTTCAAACGCAATATTTTTTTCAACAAGTTTAATTTTTGATAGCAGTTTTTAACACCACTTTACCAAATAGATAAAATAATTTTATTTAAAACACTTTTTAATACAGTTATATAATACATTGCTTTTTCATACTGCATAGTAATGCCAAACAGAGTCCAAGTATTTTAATTAATAGCAAAGGACTTACTTAAAACTAAATGATCTACTTGATTAATTTAAAAATTAAAGAGATCTAGTTGTACATAGGCCTAAATTAGAGATTTAATTGCTATTAACCCATAAGAAACCAATGCAAAGCACGAAGATCCTATTGCTTCAAATCCTTGACTAAGTCGATGGTCATTAAGTTAAATTCTCCGCAAGCTAGTTATCACAACAAGGGTCAACAGGATTGTGAGATCATTCTAATTCTAACTGACGTTAGCTTTGTTTATTTTAGATCAAAGATATGCATCATGATTAACTCAAAGAAAATTGATCTGAACCCAGGGAGAGTTATAACGCACCAACGAACATCAGATATTCGATTTTCAATGAAACAAAAAACAGCCCTGAAGTAGAGGGATCACTTACTTGAGAGGAAGCTCATGAGTGCACATATCTCCAGGCCAGATGCATCACTTTGTCGTCGATGTACGGCCGCAATTCCCACATCAGGCAGTAGCTCTCGAGTTCTGATGAAGCTGTATTCATGCCCAGTGACTTGATAATTTTTTCCTGCATCACATAAACACCGTTGGACACTGGGAAAAGCAACTTGACACTAAGATAACATATAAATAGGGAAAGTAATCCGATAAAGGCTTATGACTTCTATCGCATGTTCTTTTACCTCTCCATGTTACTCATAGAGGGCCCTATAGGCTGATGTTGGACATCATCAAACCACATTCAACATCCTTCCCTTAGCCTTTGTCTCTCAGTGTTTAGTGTCGACCTAGTAGAGTGCTTTGCCATTAATGTTCACTTTTAATCTCTACACATTTTACAGCCTCACTGAAAATTCCTTTGACCTCTACTATACTACACAGCTTGTTAGTTTCCATCATTTATCCAGGGTTATACCTTCAATGTTATGTAACCAACTTTTTTATATACAACAACAACAACAACTACCAAGCCTTAATCCCACTAGGTGAGGTCGGCAATATGAATCCTTTGTTTTCATTGCGCTCTATCAATTAACAAATCATTTTTTAAGTTTAAATGAGTAAAATCACTTATAGTTTCTTGTCATATCGTCTTTGGTCTCCCTCTTCCTCTTTGTATGTAGGCATTAACTGGAGCTTCAATTAGCCTACAATTTATATGTTCAAATCATCTAAGTCGTCTTTCTCTAAGTTTAACCTCAATTAATGCAATATCAACTTTCTTGCGGATATACTCATTTCTCATTCTATCCTTTCATATATATCTACACATCCACCTTAGCATTATCATTTCTGCAACACTTATTTTATTTATATATTTTTTCTTTATAGGCCAGCATTCAGCACAATATATCATTGCTGATCTTACTACAATTTTACAAAATTTACCCTCAAGTCCGGATGAAATTTTTCTATCGCACAACACACCATAAACATTTCTCCATTTTATCCTTATGCTTGGATCCCGCTAATAACATCCTTATTTATTTCACCATCATTTTGTATGATTGATTCAAGGTATGTAAAGCGCTCACTTTTCTTGACAATTTGACTATCAATTGTCACATCACTAATATAAGTGCTTTTTTTTTACTAAATGTATTTATATTAAACCAATTTTTTTATATATTGAACTTATTTCAAGAAAGAATCACAGTACACACGGTTATCCTAAGTTTTATTCAAAGACCTATTCATACATATCATGCATTTACAGGATATAAAGCTGATTGAATTCAAAAGATATTTACTGTTACAGAGAATAAAAAAGTAAAAAAGATAGTGCAAGCCTGACCTACCTGCATTCCAAAATCATGCTCCAACATTTTATGGATGATAGTAACCAGAGTTGCATGAGACATGGTTTTCTCAAGAAGCTCTAAGTCTTCTGCATCCTGCAAAAACATTCAGGAAAAGGTAAGTGGGCTTGATGACGCAACCAGTGGTTCTGCGCTAACCACCAGTTTCTCTTAACATCTTTTCCCATGTGTTGTGCTAAAACATTCAACTGTTATATCTCCTAGTAAGTTTACTTCCAGCAGAAAGATGCTATAGAACTATAGAAGTACCCTTCCATAGTACATTTAAAAAAAAAAAAAAACTGTCACTTTAAAGGAATGAAAAATTTATGATAAAGAATATGATTTGCAATTGAAGTTAGTTACAACAAACCATGGAGAAGTAAATACAAACTAAAAAATGTGTTGTTCTCCTAGATCAGTGGAGAAGGAACTTGCGTGAAAATCAGAGTCTTAGGTTCAAATTGCACCATCACCACAATTTTCATATAGAGTGGGGGAAAACAAAAGGTGAATAAAAATAAAAAATAACACACATAAGTTAGAGACTAAAGTTGATACGGAGGGGAGAGAGGGAATAGTCGTTGGAACGTAGATGGACAAAACAATAAGGAAAGAGGATAGAGAGAAACAGTTTGAGATGAAGTCAGACAGCCTATGTGCACTGAAAATTAAATATTAATCTTCCAATGAGCGAAACAAAGTAAACAAGAGAAGACCTGAAAATAAGTTGTATTAACTAGAAAACATTTTAGAACTTTCCATGAGGCTCGAGCATGAACAAATCTGCGCAAATAAAACTTTTGAATCTTTCAAACCATAAAAACATAAAATACAGCATTCCTAGATCTCATTAAACAAAAATACCTAAAACGTTTTAGGAATAATTACCTACATGTAAAGTAAATCATCTTATTTCATATATTACACATCCATACTTGATAAATTACACTACGCACACTATAAACTACTAAGAATATTACACTTGAGACACCACATTTGTGATATGAATGTAATTTTTACGCATTATATGATGTGTTAAATGTAGTTTATCAAATATGAATGAATAATATGTAAAATAATATATTTACTATGGTATGTAGATAATTGCCCTAAAATTTTAATCATGCTTCATCCATAGTTAATGAATAAGGTAAATTGCATCCAGGCCCCTACAGTTGGGAGGCATTACAAATTGGTCCTAATTTTTTAAAAATCTCGATTTTTGTCTCTGATATTGTAAAAGCGCAACAGTTTTGGTCCCTATTTAAGAATCTTACATTTTTCGTTGGCATTTTGTGATAGAAAATGTAAAGTTAATCATTTTAAAGACTATTATATCACTTTATCCTCACTCTTTAAAAATTTAACAAAAATCTAAAATTTAATTTCTCCAATCTCTTGCTTTCTCTACTCTAAAAATTTAAACTAAAAATATAAATATTAATATTTCAAAATTATACTCTAAAAAGTCAAAAAATTAATGACTGAAAATAATCTTATGATGTAATGACAAAAGAAATAATAATTATGTTTTAATAAGAACCAAATGAGAGTGCTTTTGTAATCTCAAAAACCTAAATCAAAGTTTTAAAAAAAGTTGAGACCAATCACCGCCCTTTTGACTATAGGGGTCCAGATGCAATTTACCAATAAAGTTGGATTTAAACAAATAATATCTCAAAAGGCATATGTTTCATGACATCCAAAATCCTAGTTATATAAGAGCCAGCACTGATTTCACGCATAAATAATAAGAAAATTCCACACCACACACAAGTTTCAAAGACCACATAACCAATCAAAACTATAGTTAAAGTTTAGTAGACTATACCTCCTGAAATGAACATGATTCTTCTTCCTTAGGATCCTCCAGTGATACAAATGCCAAATCCAAACCATGTCCAATTAAAGGATTTGTGGTATTGATTGCTTTATCCTTGAGGCATTCAAGTTCTCCAAGAATAATTTTTGCTGAAATGTTAAAAGAGCAAGCTGTGACCATGTTATAAAGTCCAGCTGATGGAACATAACAACAGAAAGTTCATGGATAACAATTAACTAAAGATTGATTCCAATGTCATATGATCTTTTATATTCGCTTAAATATCAAACGGTGGTCATTACATTAGCTTAACAATCTGGAGTCACGTTAAGATATTTCACATAACAGCATCGGTTCATGTTTCAAATGCAGAAGACAGCAATTTGGAGAATGATTTCAAATGGCTAATTGTGTGAGGCATTTAAAAGAACCAAGCTCCTCCACACAATAGAAGAGGCGTATTTAATAAATGAGATTCTCGCCATTGTGAAGTCAAACATGGTGCTCCAAGCATTAAAACATAAAATAGAAAAAAAAAATCTTAATATTAGTACATGAAGAAGATAAAGATGATCATGTAGAATTTCAATTTAGCATGCTATTCTTTTGAATCCTTTAGGTCCAGTAAAAATAGTTACTGGAATATATATATAAATATATATAATCGTCCATCAAGGTTCCTAGAAGTAACTTAGGTGCTGATGAAAGTAGCATCCATATGATAAGACTAGCAAGCCATCAATGACAAGACAATTTCTGCATTTGAAGTAAATTACTGACCCGTAACTCCTACGAGTTTTATTAATTTATGAGAAATGCTTTGTAGCCCCCATAAATGACTCCAAACTTTGAATTCAACTAATATTCCTATATGGCAAGGGTGCCACAGAAGTAAAAGTAACTTTTTGCTTATGTGGCACCATTGCCACATAGGAATTTTAATTAGAATCAAAGTTTTAGGTTATTTATTGGGGATATGTAGCATTATTCTTTATTTATTTTATAAAGTTAGCCCCAAACTTAAGGATGTGGATTTGTGGTAGGTTGATGCTCAACATATAAATTGTCACTTGGATGAATTTTTCTCATGTAAATATTACTTGTACACACTAATAGCATTGCTTTACATAAAGCCAAATGGAAAAAAGAAAATTCATGTAGCAAAAGTAGTAGTAGTTGGAAATAAGGCCTTCTTGTTGTTGATGTGAAGCAATGAAATTGGACAACTTTGGACCTGTTTCAACTAATTATGAAGGAAAATAAAATTTGAGTGATTCTATATAACTATATGCTTAGGCACTAAGAAGATTATATGTTAAAAATTTGGGTAAATTGCATCCACCCCTAAGGTTGAAGGGGCACTGTAAATTGGTCCTGACTTTTAAAAAATTTAAATTTTAATCCCTTATATTATAAAAGCATTACAATTTTAATCCTTTTTTCGAAATCTCACCTTTTCGCTAGCCATTCCTCATAAAAAAATGTGAATTTTTATTATTATTTGATTACTTTGAACTATTTATATATTTTAAAGTACCATTATACCCGTTCATCTTCACCTTTTATTAAAAATTTAATAAAAATCTAAAATTTTATATCTCTAGTCGCTTGCTTTCTCCTCTCTAAAAAATCAAAACTAAAAAATATAAAAAGCCAAAAAGTTAATAAATGAAAATATTTTTATTGCATAATGCCTCTATCTTCACCTTTTCATTAAAAGTTTAATAAAAATCTAGAATTTTATTTCTCTCATCGCTTACTCTCTCCGCTCTAAAAATTCAACACAAAAAATATAAAAAGCCAAAAAGTTAATAATTGAAAATAATCTTATTGTATAAAGGCAAAAACTTAATATTTATGTCTTAATTGGGACAAAACGACGGTGCTTTTACAACCTCAAGGACCCAAATTGAGGTTTTTAAAAAGTTGGGATCAATTTACAATGCTCTTCCAATCCTAGATACAATTTACCCTAAAATTTTTTACTTAATTAAAGAATGTCATGACTACACAATCGTTTTTCAAGGTAAAAGTTAATTATTATGCATTACATATAAAATAGTGCATATTTGGTGCAAAATTCCTTTCAGCAATTGCAAAGTCTACAAAGAAATAACGCACATGCCATTGCATTATAGTGTAACTCAAAAATGTAAAATCTATAGATTTTTATGCTAGCAAACAAAAACCTGTTTCTACATGGAACTTCAATATAATATGAAAAGAAAGAAAATACATAAAACCAACTCAAAAATCATAAAAGTATTTTAACATAAATAAAAATTTACAACACATACCTTCGGTTCTCTAAAGCGACAGTCTACAGTTGGCAACAGTAAATACAAGCTTTGTTGGTTAAACTAGAGATTACCTTTTCATTGTTTTCATTTCTTTTCATTCTTTGTTTTTGGTAAATTTGACTCATGAAGATTTGAGATCTGATGATTTTAACTGAATGTAATAACTGAAGTACAAAATTAAGGCATTACATATGCTAAACTTACACAATGATCAATAGATACTTGAAAAAGTGAGTTACCTGTGTTTAGATGGTCTTCAAGCACTTGTTTGTAAGAATGCACTTCAATAAACATGTTTATAAAAATAGAAAAATAAAATCAATTAGGACCCTTCTCCCAACAGGCAAAAGAAACAGCTCCTAGAAATATGATTCACGTTTGGTTTTATTTGATAGAATTCAATAAAAATAAAAGATTCATATAGCCGACTCCACTTACTGGGATAAATGCTTGGTTATTATTATTGTATAAATGTTAAGGTGGCAAAAGACAAACATAGACCCAGTAAATCTATCTAATTTTAGTTTTAAATGTTCACTGATTCTACAATATGTTAAATCTAGAAGCATTTAAGGGAGCATTTGAGTTGAAACAAAATTCAAAGAGTTATCATATGGATTGAATCTCTGTTGCTGCACCAAAATCAGACCGTATTCCCAGATTACAGATATCAACTTATTCTAGTTCAATAAACAACTCACGAAATTTTTTTTCCAAAAATGTCAATAAACAACTTACGAAAAAAAAATTCCGAAAATTTCAATAAACAACTTACATTTGCTAATATTTTCAAGGTTACTGTGGCAATTCCTGAACCCGGCCTCAATGTATTCCTTCAGCCTTTCCGTGTAATGAGCTTTGATTATTTCATCAAACACAGTAGATGCTTTAGAAAGAGGAACCCTCGTAAACATTTCTGAGCATATTGAATTCCATTAGGCTTCTCAAATTAGAATGAAGATATAGATATTATAAAAGGAAAATTATTGATAGGTCCCTACCATTTACCTATAATTACCCTATGATCCATGTTTTTAATCCTTCACTTAAATTCCTAGAATTTAATATAGGGACCTAAAAGTAAACAAAATAGGGACCTAGTAGGACCCTATAGTTTCAAAATAGGGACTTTAATGAAGAATTTCAAAAAATATAGACCAAAGTGTAATTATGAGTAAGGTGTGGATTATTAGTAATTTGCCATCAAAACATTCAAATCTTATGCAAATAGACTATAGATATGAAGAAAAATGTCTAAGAAATGAGGATAAAAAATAATTTGAGATTGAAATCATGGTTAACAACATCTCCTAAAAGTATGTCAAGATGATAAAAAATTACTTAAAATTGGGAGTGGCAAAACAGGTAGCAAGTATGTTAAAATGCATAAACATGTAAATATATTAAGAGAACATTCCATTTAGATATTCAAAATAATAACTTTGTGGTAAGATTTAAAATTTTCATATGATTTTTGTAGTTAATATATGATATTAAAGGTTTTGGTATCAAAAATAACTATATTTTAGTAGCATAGGTGTAATTCCCTCAAAATAAAAATAAAAATCTTTGTGAAAATTTCAAAAGCAAAAAGATCTAATTGCACTGGTTGCAAGAAAGGATTTTTTTTCTGAAAGGGCAAGAAAAGGATTTTATAACAAGGATACCATGCGTTTTGTGCTCCCTGTCATAGGCTCTTGAACATTGCAAAGAAAATCAGGATGCTTCAAACTCTACAGTAATATTTGAAGCCAATAAACAATGCTTACCCAATTCTCGATGGAATCCTTTAAGGTGCCCTAGCCCTGCATCTGCAAGCTCCTCAAGCTTTGCAGCTCTTCAAACAAGTCATCATGCGATACAAATAATTAGTATTCATACACAAATAATAAGTCCACTAATAATTCATGTATTCACGTGTTGGGTATAAACAATGTGAATTCAATAATGTTCTAAATAATGGTACTTCTATTTAGCATTTTGGTAAATAATGGTCTACAAAAAACAATGCAAGCAACTCATGTCAGGAACATGTTAGCATAGGGTAATGCCACAATGATGATTGTAAAAGTTTTTGATGTAAACATGATAAGAAATGCAGATGAACTATTTTGCTCGATCTTTGTTGTTTTCAACTTTCAATGTTCTGAATGTAAATATGAAAAATGGATATTTAACAAGTGAACAAGACTAAACTAGTGTCATATATGTAACACTCAAAAAAAAAAAATCATAAAGCTGCTAAGTGTCTCCAAAGTAACCTCCCTGATAAGCATAGCAGAAGAATTAATAGAAAGATCAATAAAAGGTATATGGACCAACAAATGATAGTCTGCACACACCCAAGCCTCCTTCACAAGTATTCGTGCACTAAACAAATCCTTTATTTTCATTACATGTTGACAAATTATCCTCTGATGCGAGACGGGAATGGAAATAAGATTTAAATTTATAATCAGCAATAATTAATTAGCAAATTATTTAGATTAAGTACAAGAATATTTTTTAAAATATAAATTTGTGATAAATGAGATTTTAAATTTCGCAAATTAAATATTTTAAAAGTTAATTATCTTGGATCATGATAATTTTTTTTTCATCAATTTAGATTAAGGCGATCTAGTTAAATTCAATAGTATGAGGTTTAAAAATTTATAGTGCAAACATCTAAGTTTTTTCTTGAATGGTGATTTAAGTAAAATAACGAAGTGTGGTGGTAATTGAAATCTGCTCATGGTTCCATATCATCAAAAGCTAAACCCCACAGCTGAAGAATAAATGCTAGATAATCTTAGAAACAAAGAATAAGATACATTAAAATAGAACTACCTTATGAAAATCTACATAATCATAGGGAAGGGAAAACAACCTTGCCATAAAATCATTGAAAATAGAACTACTCTTATCAGCCAACTCCATAAACAACTTCTCACGATCCATTCATAACCTGAAATAGGATTAAGCATTTTCAAACTGTAACTGAAGAATTTTTCATGTTTTGGTTAATGTCATAAACATCTATTAAAAGAGTTTTATGATGAAAGAGGTTAGCATAAACAAAAATGACAATTGATACAAGATGTAATAACCACACAAAAGGTATAGAAGCTAGAAACTACAACAATCAGAGTTATGCAGGCAGTCTGAGAACATTTTTGTAAACAGATAATTGTAGAGTTAAATGTTTGTAAAGAGATACATTTAGATTGGAGGATAGGGTAGCTTACATTAATTTTGTAGTTAAATTCATGAAGGAAAGTCCTTGATGAAATTCTCTCCCTCTCCCTCTCCCTCTCCCTCTCTCCCTTCACCTTCTGATGCGGGACAATATGCGTGATGCAATCTTAATTAGAGATCAGTAAGCAGTTTAACAAATGACAAAATTTATCCTAGGAATTTTGCTGACAATAGTTATGCAATAATCAAGAAATCATAAGGTCGAGAAGTAAATCAATTTCAAATATTTAGAAGCATGCTCAAATAATATTTAACAAATTTACCAACTAATTTTAGGCAATTTTATCTCAACACGTCAGATCTTAGGATACGCCAGTATAATATAGTATTGCTCCGCCAAATAGGTATTCACCTAACAACAATTTAATCGCACAAATAATGTTCGGATTCACACAGTGAGCAAATCAAACAATCCTGATAACAGACGCCACTATAAGATCTCGAAGATATTCAAATATCAGTGGGGGTTTCAGATTTACCTCAAGTTGAGATCCCAACACCATAGAGACGAGTCAGGGCGACCCAAAGCGGATGAGTCGAGGCGACGAGCAGAAGGGCAATGGGGGAGGTGCGGGTGAACAGACGGGCGAGCTGAAATGCGAGGAGCTCGCTGACCAGTGGTCGGCACAGCCAGGCAAGGCGACACCGGCCGGGCCGGGCGGGGCTCAGCAAGCGCGCGCGAGGCGCGGGGCTGCCGGGCGCGGCGCTGCGAGGTGCGGCTCGGCCGGACAGAGCGCGGCTCGGCCGGGCTGGGCGCGACGAGGCGCGGCCAACGAAGCGAGGGGAGGCGGCGAGACAGTCTGACGGAGGGCGAAGTCTCCGGCGCTCGCCGAAGGTCGGGGGCAGCGCGAAGGCGGACGCGAAGTCGGGCGCTGCGAAGGCGGTCGTGGGAACGGGTGCGGCGCTGCTGTCGGCGCGTGGGGCAGGCGACAACGACCAGCGGCGAAGATCAGCGGCGGCCGGCGAGCTCGCCGACGGCGGCGAGGGCGGGCGGAGCTTGGTCCCGCGAAGGATCGGGCGGCCGGGCGTGCGGAGTCGGCGACAGAGCCGATCGGGGTTCTGTTGGGAAATTAGGGCTGGGAAATTACTTGCAGGGGCCTGGATTTCTAATTGAGCTGTAATCGTGATTCAGAAGACGAGAAAGGTTGGAGAAATACCTTAAATTTCTTTAAGGTATTTAGGGATTTTCACCCAAGATCCCAACCTTTCCCTTCACCGGGATACAACGCACAATATTCAACTCAAAATAATTTCATTCCAGGATTAAAAAAAAAACAGTACAAATTCTGGCCTTTATATAGTCTATTACAATAGAATTTCAAATTGCAGAAATAAATGCGAAAATAAAAAAACTGAATACAACATGCCAAATGTGAAGCAAATTGCTATTGCCCCCCCCTACACCACCACCCCCACCGGGCCCACCCCCCTCCCCCCTAAAATGCCAATTTTACCCTCTTTCTTTTAAATAATTAAACCCCACCCCCCCCCTCTAAAATTTCAATTTTGCCATCTTCCCCTTAAAATAATTAAATTATTTATTAAATTTAATTAATATCTTTTTCTTATTTATTAAATTTAATTGTTTTTTTTAATATTTATTTCTACTTTATTTATTTAATATTTTTGAGATCACTCTTTTTAATTAATGTTTTATTTTAATTTTATTATTATTATTTCTTATTGATTAAATTAAATTAATAATTTTTATTATTCATTAAATTTAATTAATTAATTTTTTTAATATCTTTTTTTCTACTTTATTTATTTAATATTCTTTAGATCACTCTCTTTAGTTAATACTTTTTTATTTAATTTGATTATTATATTTTTCTTATTTCTTAATTTAATGAAGTAATTACTTATTTTTTATTTTTCTACTTTCTTATTCCATGTACTCTTCCCTATATATGGCTAAAATAATATTGGGTTTGTTCTGAAAAATATGTTTGTTTGCAAGTTATATATATAATTACTTTTACCACAAATAAAAAATTATTGCAAAAAAAATAAAGAAAATAAAAGAACCAAAAAAATTACATAAAAAAAAGAAACACAAAATAAAAATAACAAGTAAAATAGTATATAATATAAATATAAATATAAGAAAAAAAAATAATTAAATAAAAAATAATTGAAGTAGGAATAAAAGATTTAAAGTATAAAATAATAATAAAATATTAATATTAAAATTTAAAAAATAAAAAAGATCTAAAAATATTAAATAAATAAAGTAGAAAAAATAATTAAAAATTAATTAATTAATAAATTAATAAATAGAAAAATATATTAAATAAGTTAAATAAAAGAAAAAGGACAAAATTGGAAATTGGGAGGGGAAGTGGGTGGGGCCCGGGAGGGGGGGTGGTGTCAGAGGGGGGCAATAGCAGCTCCCAATGTGAATAACTATAAATAGAAGGAAATAAACCAGATCCTCCCAAAATTTTGGAATAATTCCATTCAAATCAATAAATTGATTTAAATGGGAATTTCCAATCCACGACCAACCACCACTCGTGTCAGCTGCCAAATCTGCAGATCAATCCTCCATCCAGATCGACGCCATGTGCTGAGATCTCGGCCGTCGAGAGTATACTCTGCCTGAAACAAATCGACGGTCCGATGTCGTCGTGTCCCCACCACCTTCCTTGAGCTTTTCGGCTCCCACCCCCCTCACGTGAGGGTTATAAGTTTTTTTTTTTTTACTTATTAACTTTCATTGTTTTTATTTATTTATTATTTTAAGATATTACAACTGCAATGCCTTTCTTCTAAACTACTCTAATTTATTTTTCCATTCTGCTTTTTTGATTCCTTAAATCTTTTTCCTAGTTCTTCCTTTGTTAATTTTTGAATGATTTAGCTCATCTTCTTTATAATGCTTTGTTTCATATTTATGTGATATACCAAAAAAGTTTATGAATTTTTTTGTTTATTTTCTTTTATAGTAATTAAGGCTTTGTTTGACATAGCAACAATAAGCTAAGTCTTTATCCTACTAGGTAGGGTTGGCTACATGAACCATTTGTTTTCATTGCACTCTATTAAACAAGTAAAAACATAAAGCAAAACAACATGAAAATCTCCATTATCAAAACAATGAAATCAGAATCACATTAAAAAAACAAAACAAAACAAAACAAAAATATTGAATAAACATGACTCATACAAATACATTTAACTATTGGAATAGGCAATATGAAATAATCAGAATCTATAATAAATGAGCATAATGGATCTTACATAGACTCTTCAAAAAGAAATATTTGATGTAAATAACAAATATTTCTTCAGAAAGATGCGGTTATAGATTCTAATAATTCTTCCAAATGGAGAAGAAAAATTAATATGTTCATTGATTTTTGGAAAATTAACATGTTCGTGGAAGTAGACAGACTCATCAAGTTTTAAATGGTAAAATAATCCACATCAACTACAAGATTGTAGTAACACAATCTTCTTTGAAAATCATTAGTTTGATACCTTTTCATCATATTTCTTTGATCCGAAAAGGTGACTTTACAATAAAAAAATTCGGCTGAAAATTTCAAAAGTGGAGTTTTAGCGGCTAAATAATTCAGAAATATATATCCCAAAATCCTTATATTGGAAGAACAAGGCTCAATATGGCTCTGTATCACCGTGTGTGCTTCTATTACTTGAAATCTTCTAAAAAGGAGTGAGCAGATAACTGTTCATGAATTAGAATATCAATGGAAAATCGTTCAATCGATGCATTTCTTATTAACATCCAAGAACCAGAAGCTTTTTGTTAATTATTATACTTTGGAGAATACTGATTAATGTCTCACCTGCCGATGGCAAGACGCCGTGGTCGTTTCCGAGGCCCGGCGTAATGCAGGAAGCCGAGGTCGCCGGCGGTGAGTAGTGGATGCCGGCGAGTCCAGAGAGAAGGCGCGGAGTTCGTTTCCAAGGCGGGCTGAACAGCAGGGAGACAGAAGGGAGGAGCGATCTGGTAGGGCAAGGTCGAAAATGCTCATATTTTATGACTTTGGAGTTGATTTATTCATAATTAAATTAAGGGCAAATTTCATTCAGGTCCATGAGTTTAAGAGTTATTATCACACAGGTCCACATTTTTTAAATTATATCATCGGGGTCCCTAGGTTTTCAAAAATTATCATCTGGGTCCTTTTTTATTTTTTTTATTATTAAAAATATACAAAATTATCATTATATTCTTACCCTCTCAATCTC
>KZ451955.1:1822295-1852836 GCA_002786265.1 Apostasia shenzhenica
ATGTGATATAAAATAAATTGATTATATTAAAAATTGTATATGATATGAAATAAAGTCGATTGATTTATTGAGAATTGTGTTGGATGTGAAATAAAGTGATTGTTTAATGTTGGAATTTGTGTGAGATGAGATATAAAATAATTTTTTAAGTTTTTTTAAAATAAATTTAAGATTTTGACCATAGGTAATTTTAGCCATGATTTTTAGTCCATTGCCAAACAGAGCCTAAAAGCTCATATCCACACAGTTTTGTCAGCAGGAAATAAGTTTATGCACTACTGTAAAGATCCAGTTGAGATCAACAGATCATTCAATAAAAATGTCTTCACCAAGTAATAAATCAATCTTGGTGTGACAGGAAATATTATGATGATACCCTCCCTATCTAACTACACATTCTTACATTTTTTTCATGTCCCTGCAGTTAATCAGAACAAGACTACAAATTTTAATGTCTGCTTCACCTCATATTATTCATGGATCCTCAAAATTTAATATACATTCTAAACACTCAGCCCTTTTTCTTGCTCTCCAATATCTGATACAGAAGAAAAAAAGAACATTGGAAAAAGCCGAGCAATGAAGAACTTAAATCATTCTCAATAAATGTTCAAGTGCTGTTATCTTCGTCCTTTAACATTGTGGCTGGAACATCGTCGAACCCAGTTCCCGGGGCGAGCTCATTGAGGTCCAGGAACCTTCTTGTTTCCTGACACGAAGTGTCAGCTTTTTCTACCCCTGGTCGGCACTCCTGCACTACTCCCCCAATCTCCCCGTCTTGCCCCTTATCAATCTTCTCATCATTTCTCACCTCATTGTCTTCGTCATCCAGGGAACCATGGCTTGCCGTTGAGAGTTCAAGATCATTAGTTGCATCCGAGATTGCATCAGATGTGCTAGATTTATTGGCCTTCTCCGACTCATCCTCAGTATCTTCCATTTCATACTGCTGATAGTTGACTCGCTGCCTGGTTGATCTCTTGCTTCGCCTAAGGCCAGCCTGGAGTTCACTTACTGATCTCAATTTTGCACCCCGTCTACTCCGAGTTCGAGGCTTCCTGTGTTGGCGAGGCTCATCTGAATCTTCACTAATACTTAACAAATCCTCCTCTTCATCGTCTTCATCATCTTCTGCATTGTCCTCCCACCGATACTCTTCATCCCCCTCAGAGCTACTCGATGCCTTCCTTTGCTTTCTAGTTCTTAGATATTCATCATCATATACAGCTTCTCCTACTATATCGTCATCACTATCAAAACCTGCCTCATTATCTGAAATACCTTCCACAAAATACTTTTCAGAATATCTCTGAGGTCTTTTCCTTCTCCGGTTGCTACAAATATAGTGTATGTTTAGTAAGTGCTGCATGATCACATTTTCCAACTTTTTTTTGACAACAATCAAAATTGCAAATACAATTTCAAAATATGATATTCTTCATGAATATGGTAGAAATAAGCATAAGTTGTACAAATTATGCTAAGCATAACTAGTTTTGAATCTTTCTCTAGCATTATAATTAATTTGCTTATGCTGGAAGTCTTCCCAACAAAAAATAGTAGACATGTACCAGCGATCGAGGGAGGCAAAATGGTGCTCATCATCAGTGTCTCCATATTCATCAGCATTTGGCGATTGCACATCATAAGAGAAGTCATCAGGAACTTCTGGAGGACCGTTGATTCCACCATTGGCCTCAGGTCTCGGAGGTTCTCTTCTACCAATGTGCTCAGGGGAATTTTGCCTTCTCCTAGCAAATCAAATTTGTGAACAAATTAATGAACAATGACGATAATAAATGTTGTATTAAAGTATTTGTGAGATTGTCCACGTACTTAGTTATCTTTATAGCCTCATTTATGGATCTGTCATAGTCATCTGCAATAACAATGGATTTAATAGCGCAAAAATTATTTCTATACAAACAGTCGTTAAAATTCCAGAGCAAATGCATGGCATGCCTGAGGATGCTGCTGCTTCATTAATATCAAAATTCCCATCCAGAATCAAAAATAGAATATACAATTAAGGGGTTTGGCTCAATGTTATAGCATGCTACATTATATTATTTCGAGAAATAAGTCCCTTGGTTTGTTAACAAATTTAGATAACATTGTATCATTATAAAATCGACACTCTAAAATAATTAAATCCAGATGTCACCCATGTCAACGTAACATAGTGATGAAAAGAGATGTGTGGAGTAGTTAGAAAAGCTTAGAATAATAAAATTAAGATCTTCCACTATAATGATATTGAATAATTGATAATATAGACATGGGTGTTTATTTGCAAAAGTTAATTTTAACATAGTTAAAGTTAAATATGAATAATGATATTTTTTTATTGAGGATTGTGTATGATGTAGAATAAAGTTAGTTATTATGTTAAGATGTGTGAGGGATGTAATAAGTTAGTTATTATGTTGGGATGTGTAAGGGATGCAATATAAATTAGTTATTATTTTGATATGCGTGTAGGATATGAAAGTTAATTTTTTATTTAAAATATATGTATGATGTGAAATATTGCTAATAAATTTTAATATTAAAATTTATGTGTGATGTCATATATCATGTTAAAGTTAACAAAATTAATTTCAAGCTAGACAAACAAACACAAATATTACTTACATCTAGATTGCATTGAACTAAATGACCCCAAAGAAAGAATAGACAATATGGAGTTGTAGAAAAAGAGTAAATCTAGTGAACTGGAAGCAGAGTTGAAGGTGAAGCAATAAGAACTCGAGCAACAAACGGCTTTCAATATTATCCCAACCAAATAAATTATAGTTGTGCTTTTTATAGTTGATCCATGACTAATAGTTTTGTTTATGCATTTAATTCTTAACCAGTAGAACACATACAAAGATGCACGAGAAAAGGAAGCAATGTACACATGGTAATACACCAAAGAGCCTTCTCGTGCATTTAATTTCCTTTACATCTCCTCAAATAAAGACAAGACCATGAAACAACTCAGAAATATATAAATAAAGGTAGAAGCAATAAATAGTGCAAGAAAAGTAGAAACAATAAGACCTACATAAAGCTTAAGAAAACTATCCAGAATTTCGATGTAGAAGATGATCGCATTCACCTGTAAGCATATACAACAAGCATACTAGTACAGCTTCAAACATCATTCACCAACTCCTTATAGTTGAGATGGATTATTATTGCATACGCATGGCATATTACTTAAAATTGTACTCTAAACTGTTTTTCCCATAAGGACACGCGTATTTCTCACTTCTAAAAGATACATGCATCAGTTAAGGAATAAATTAAAAAAATATACATGTCAAACAAGGAAAACATCTAACACACACGAGTTCATTAATATGTTGTATGCACGCAATATTTGCCAGTTAAGATTACGCTACTAGTCATGATGAGTATAATCATTCCTTTATGTCCTACAAACAGGTCTACCAAAACAAGTGAAACTTCGCTATCTTGTCACAATGATGTATGTTCAATTTCAGGCAAATGATTAGTTGATAAGAAATTCCTTAACAAAATGTCATACCAAATGTGTAGGTAACAGGTTTTCTATCACGTAGGGATCTTCCAGAAGAAATCCCATCAGCAGTCACAAAGCTGTCGAGAAGGAGAGCTTGCCTATGCTGCTTCTTCAACAATCTATCTTTCCTCTGCAGAATTAATAAGTGGAACCTTTCATTGCCTCTACTAGCTATTTTAAAAGTAATATACACCATGACTAGCAGAAGTTCTTTTTAAAATGGTAGCAATTAAAACAACAGTTACTAAAAAAGGTTACAAAAGTACCTTCTGGATTTTATCAACTTCAGGCAGAATGTCAATTTTTAATTTCTTTGCCAATGAAACTTCAGTCCTATTCTTACTTTCAAGAAGCTTATCCTAGTGAAAGAAAAGTTATACTTCAGATCACAGAAAACACAATAGTTCTTCAAACAACATATGAAGACAATGAGAATACTAAAAAGTAAATGGTCAAAATAGTTACCCATAGAATTGACCCAATCAAATTAAGAGGTAATCACTAACGAGCAATGTATTAATTAATGCAACCAATGAATTGCCAACTACAGTACATGCACAAAGTAGTTATGAACGAGCATGAGTCTAAAAAGTACTAGATGGATTTAGTATAGCTTCCATTTCCCTTTTATGCATCTGATTTGCCATCTTCTAGCAGAATAAACTTTAAGATTTCATTTGGAACAAAGCCAAAAAGACCAGAGCTTTTTTAACCATGGTCAAAATCATTCTTTCAGTGAAAAAATATATAAAAAATATTGTATTTCACATCATAGACAAACCTCAACATAATTGCTTAAGCATATTGGATGTTGCACACATAATCATTAAAAAGATATGCTGTTAGAAGTTTATAATGATTTCCTACACAATGTCAACCAGGAAGCAAACTCTCCAATGTTGCATTTTCACAATGTCAGCTAGAAGGCAAACTCCCCAATGTTGCATTTTCATAAAAATGAAAGTATGCACAGATTCAAATTAGAAACTTTTCAATATCAAGAAAAAAAATAGGAACTTTTTTTCTTTTGTCTGTAATGTCTTCTTGAAGTACAATAGTGTATAAAAAGTAAGGCCGTTAATTTTACTCGAAGATCAAAGATCACTTGAAAGTTAAATCGGATTTTAGATCAAATCAAGCTTGACTCGATCCAAAAGAGCCAACTAACGAGCCTTTTTTTTACTCGAGATTTTTATCAATCCAATCTTTAGTCAACATAAGATCGAATCGAGATAGCTCGAAATCAAATGGATTAAAAAATAAAAGATATTATTGATATATATATATATATATATATATATATATGTAATTGAATTTAGTATTTTAGTTTTCGCAATAGTCTAATGGAAGACTTCATTAGAATTTTCTCTTTAAACTTTATTCAAATCATGTTAATTATAAATTAATTTTCTTTATTTTTATTTTTAAATAACAACCAAACTTTTATCCCACTAAGTGGGTCGGTGTTTTTATTTTTAAACAATAAATCAAAAATATAGTATATCAGCATTCAGCAGAATGGGTAAAATAGAAAAATTTTGGTGTGTTGTACGATAAAAAAACTTTCATCCAAACTTAAGAGTAAATTTTATAAAACTGTAGTAATACCAACAATATTATATGGTGCTGAATGCTGACCTACAAAGAGAAAACATACAAATAAAATAAATATTACAGAAATGAAAATACTAAAGTAGATATGTAGATATACATGAAAGGATAAAATGAGAAATGAGCATATCCGCGAAAAAGTTAGAGTTGCACAAATTAAAGATAAACTTAGAGAAAGTCAGCTTAGATAGTTTGAACATATAAATTATAGACCAATTAAAGCTCCGATTAAGAAAATCAAGTCATTAGATTTTGCCTATATACAAAAAGGAATAGAGAGACCAAAGAAGACATGGTAGAAAACTATAAGGAGTGATATTACTCACTTAGACCTAGACAACGATTTATTAATTAATAGAGCACAATGGAAACAAAGGATTCATGTAGCTGACCCCACCTAATAAGATGAAGGCTTGATTGTTATTATAGATCAAACTATATGGTCATAGTTTTAAGCTGATTGAATGAACAAATACATCTATCCATAATATATTTGGCTAAAAAACTACAAATTAATCAAAAATTAGATCAACTTTGACTCAGATCGAGCTTGAATAGATAATAAATGAGCTAAACCTAACTCGAATCGAGATCAAATCAAACTCTTCTAGTTTATTCTTTGGATTGAATCGAGGTCAAACCGAAAACTTTCAATTCAATCTTGAGCTGAGATTAGGTTGGCTTGAGATTGGATCGTTAACATCCCTAATAAAAAATGATAGTAATTCAACAACAACGAGACTGCATTCTTCTTATGGCCAAATAGTGCTTATGTACGCACTTGTGAAGGTTCCTAGAGCAAGCAGCAAGGGCTCCAAGAAGGCAATCTGGGAAAGACAAGGGGCTAAGGCTGCTACCCCTACCGCCAACAGCCTTAGATAGCCGACGAACACTAAAAGACAACAAAAGGAGAGTAGCCAAGGTCATTATGCTGATGGAAGGGATGAAGGAGCATAGTGGGCTATTGCATCAAAACAGGTAGAGAGCCGACACATAATGCCAAAACACTGGAGAAGAAAGGATTTGCTCTTGCTAAGTCAGACCTATCTACTGAATTTTTGGGGTGTATAGGCACTAAGAAAGCACATTTTGCCGCTATCCACACCATTGAGGAGGACAAACAACTGGTGAAAGCTGTAGTCAAATAGGAGATAAAGCCATTTCAACTAGAGCAAGTTGATGTGAGCTCAACAGAGGAGGAAATGCTAGAAGTTGAGGAAGACAGTGAGATTGAAAAAGCAAAAAATCTCTACTTTTGGGAGGAGGGAATAGAGAGTGAATCTCCAACCTAGCAAAGTTTGGTGCAATCATCAGGACCTTCTTGTAGAGTGGAGA
Source organism: Apostasia shenzhenica (assembly GCA_002786265.1). NCBI lineage: Eukaryota > Viridiplantae > Streptophyta > Magnoliopsida > Asparagales > Orchidaceae > Apostasia > Apostasia shenzhenica. The sequence continues at coordinate 1,828,771 of KZ451955.1, forward strand.
GGTATAGGCTAAAACCATGCACAATGTACTGTAGATGGATGTTTGCAAGCTTAAAAGCCTTGAAGGGCTTGGGATCCACAACTTCAAGACGTTGAAGAAGTTCCTTGTTGCTAAGCATGTCGCCAAACTCATAAGCAATAATGATTGCAATGAGGGAGGAGCTTACAAGCCAAATATGGTAACAAATATCTCCTTTCAAGGTGAGGAGAGGTGAGTCGTGGATTTGGAGATTAATTTGCATAAAAGGAGAAACTCTTCAAACAAAGATGATATGGCTATTTCCTAATGGCAGCTTTGTCTCTTTCATGGATGTCCATAAGTTTCTAGTTTCCACTACTCACCTTTCACAATGGACAACTTTCATCGACATGGTGGTCAAGAGCACCTAAACCTGGATACTGATATTCTACATGATGACTCCCGGAGTAAGAGCAAAGTTTAGCAAATGTTTAGGGTTGAGCTGGCATAATCGTTGGAACTGATTTTGAAAGACCAAAGTTCCAATTGCCGCTTTTATAAGACTCAATTTCAGCAAGACACGAGGCCAAGAACTAGTGCCTAGAAGTGGGATATTTCATCTCAGCCAAGGATGAGGAACATACTGTAGAGATGCTCTACAGTATGTTCACCTTTGTATTGAGTGTGGAGTGGGAGTGGAAGTAGAAGCTCTTTATTTCCACTAACCACTTCTTTACAGGAATACTTACTGGTGAGATTTTGTAGTGATGTGATCCCTGGACCCTACTATGTCCTGGCTTCATCGTGGAGGGCTTGCCCCTCCAACCAATGCCCATGGGGAAGTAGCTGAAGAAGACCTTGTCCACCTTTGTATTGAGTGTGGAGTGGGAGTGGAAGTAGATGCTCTTTATTTCCACTAACCACTTCTTTACAGGAATACTTACTGGTGATGGTTGAAGCTACAAAGTGTAACAAGCAAGATCAAAGGCTTAGCTTGGAGGCTATTATATTTGGAGAGCTAGAAATGCCAAAGCCTCCACTCCAATGCTGAGGCTATTGCGATCAACATATTGAACATTGTGCAAGTTGATTTGAACCAACCCACGAGCCCTTAAAATCCATTTGCCCCTCTAGGGACATATCTCCACTGAAGATTAATGGATTCCCTCTGGATAAAGATCAACTTGGATGGCTCAATAATAGGCAATAGCATTGCAAGAGCAGGCTATGTTATTTGTGACCATACTAGCATAGTCTTAAATTTCGTGGCAATGGCTGAGAGAAGGGTTGTCTTATAAGGAATCAAAACTGTAGCAAAATTAACATCGCACCAACCCCCATATGGTTGGAAGATGGAGACACTTCAGCGTGTCCAACATATGCTGAACCAAATTAGGAAGAATTGGCGCAACTAAGAGCAGGCTAATTGGGATCAAAGCATGGGAGCTGCATCAGAGCGAAGGTAGCATTTTTTTTAGTTGGGAAAACTTTGAAGCTTACATTCGTTGGAGGGCAAGAGCAACAAAGATGAGTACAAACCACAGGAGCTGGAGCTAGCTCCCCAATCCGACTAAGACCATATTGTGGAGGAGATTAGTCTTCTACTTTTTGGCTTTAGTTCATGTAAAAATTACATAAACATTAACTGTGTAGCAAATTATCATAAACACATAGCCACACTAGTACATTTTGTGGGAATATAAAAATTCCGCAACCCAACTATTTTTGTGGCATTCTCAAAGTAGATGTTGGTTAATAGTGTATATACTTTAGTTTAATGCTAATGTCCTAGGCTAAATTTTTTTTTTAAAAAAAAAGTGTTATGTTACAGATAAAAATATTGGTAAACTATAGTTTGGATTTCCAGGCAGTAGAATGCTGCAGTTGGAAGTATTGGACAATGCTATAAGGTGATTTTTCAATCTACAATTGCCACAATACAAAATGGTGAGAGCTATATAAAGTAAATAAACGCCTTATAGCTCTAATATAGTAACTCAAATTCATAAAAAGTAATGGATTGCAATAAGAACAGTACATTCTGTGATGATACTCCAACAAGACTTCCAAGTCTACCTAAGAAATTTAACAATGTCATGTTTACTAATAATAGTTTTAAACATCATTGTCTGTTTGCGAAGGTTCTAAAAGCGTTCATAATCAGTGTAGTACAACAGCTTTAAGGAGAACAGGTATTTCGTGCTCACATTAGAGAGACTATATATGACTTACGAAGGCAGGCTCCAATCCAAGTAGAATCAAGTAGAAGTTTACATTCTTGAAAACGGAATTGACATGGTTTAAATAACATGGCAGATAATATGTAACCAAGGTCCCCATAAATTCAAAGGCACTTTATTTTGAGATGTCATAAGTAATTTCCACAAATACCACAGAACTAGCCAAAGAAAAATGCAAGTTGCCAATCAAGCATAGATTTATAAACACCACACAATACCCATTTTATTAAATTATATAAAAGGTTGATAAAAATGGTAAGTTACTGAAGAAATACAATGCAACTACATTTGCTACAATATAAATAGAAACTCACTGAAACTTCTTGGAACTCATCCAGATTGGTTGCAACTGTTTCCCATTGGTAAGAGCTATTAAGAGGCACAGGAACAGCCTTTCCCCTTCCCCTCTTCACCTCAACACTTCTAATTTCCCTATATAATCGGTGACCTATGATTGGATCATCCTCATACCTAAATGGAAGAAAATAAAAACATACAAGAATCAGAGGTGAAACTCCATGAAACAAAAGTTCAACATTTTCAGATATGATAAGTTTACAATCTCACCAATATGAAACTCCATGAGAATCACCACCAATACGTTCTTTACGAAATGCTGAAAGTTGAACACGATGTTTTAAAGAATCTTCAATATAACTTCTAATGTCTTCTTGCTGGAAAACAAAAATAAAATAGAATCACGTATTCGATCCCTGTACTATCCTAGAGCATCAAAAAAAAATCCAAGCATCAATCCAATATTGTTAAAAACACCTTTAAAAAACTTCATACATTCTATGATCACTCACCAAAATAGTATCATTGAACAATTTGTAACAAAGCTCAGAGATTAAAATGATGACCAATGGTTGTAAGTAGCGGTATTCAACTAAAAAAGAGTAGATAGCTAATTAAAGATTTTACGATTGTTATAAGGGACATTCTACTTTTCCAAAGCAGAGCTGTTGAAAGAGGCTTGCTGCCCAAGTTTTTTGGTTTTTTGAATGCCTTTACGATATATAGAGTTACACATGTATACAGATTTGGCAACAAAACGGCTAACTTTGTAGCTGCCTCTGCTTGCATAGCTGATATAAAATGAAATGAGATTACACTTCTCCCACCTGATTTTTGCACGATTCTCGCTGAGGATCGCAATTATTGTACTTGATGTACTTGTTTTACTTTTTATAATATCCTAGGCTTCAACTAAGTTTCAGAAAAAGAGCAACTAGCAGACATATCTATAGTCATACTGAGATATGGGTCTTCTAAATGCCACACTGCTTGTTTCTAAACGAGATAGGGGTCTTCTAACTAAAAAAGAGGTTATGATGTCACACTATATTGCTGGCAAACAAAAGTATATTAAGGTGATTTCCTGTAGCATTTACAGTATAGCATCAAGCAAGGGAGATTTAATAATAGAGGAGGGGAAAAGTGTAGGCAAGGCACAAAAGTTACCTGATACAATTAGAACTTATATGCAGGCAAGACAGATAATGCAAAGTACAAATAGATAATTACATATTCTAAAATCAGATTTTGTTATTGACAAAATATTTTAAAAGGGTAATTACATACATGCCACTTAAATCTTCTTATATTATATATTTGACACATAAATCTTTATATTTAGCCGCTGAAATCTTAATAAGAATTTCAAATATTTCCACATTCCTTGTTTCATCTTGTGTAATCGACATTTATATGTAATAATGTTCTGTTTGTATTTATACACATATGGATTTTAAATAGTGGAATACACTTTCAAACAATTTATTTCTTTTATATATGTGTGTGTGTTTGTACATTCATATATATGTATTTCAAAAATATCAAAGTTTATATTTATATATGCATACATGGGAAATAGAATATTTAAAGTGTATATGATTGTTTAGAATACATATGTGTATAAAAATACAAATAAAATATTGGGTGTTGATTTGATTACACAAAAATAAACAAACAAAATGGCAGTATTTGAATTTATTTTAAGATTTTAGCGGCAATATGTAAATATAAAGATTTAAATGTCAAATATATAATATAGGAAAATTGAAGTGGTATGCATGTAAATTACCCTATTTTGAAATACATAGCAGCGGTGGAGAAGATAGGGTGAAAAATGGAAGAGGCACATTCACCTCGGAAGCCTGTTAAGCCATGTTCAAACTAGACTTAAAAGCTTCAGCTTACTTGGCAGCTACATTTCAGGTTTTCTAAAATCTGAGCAAGTAAAAATAATAATAAGGTTAGCGGTGTGGAGGTAAAGAGTCCAGCTACTTTCTGTTTTGAGGTTATTGATCATTCCACGTTTTTGTTCTTTGAGTTGTCATGGGAGTGGGTTGTCACCAGCAGCAGGAAACAAAGAGAATGAAGAGAAGAAAAGGAGCAGGTGTTGGAGGCAATGTCATGTAAAAATGGTTCATATGATCTGGGAGGATGCATTAATATCATAATCAAAAAAACAAAAGGTAAACAACATCTGAGCTCTGTCTACAAAGCATTCCAATTTGCAAAAGGCCTCGTGCACTCTTTCAATCACGTCAATCTGCAATTTTGCTTGAAGTTGATTTTGGAAATTAGAGAATAAATTTCTGAAAATCCAACAAAAATGAATATAGAAAAAGGATCTATATAGTTGACAACAAATAGCTGAGATAAGGCTACTCATGTTGATAACAAGGATTCAGTATTTCCAATAATCTTATAATTGTAGTTCCACCTGAAACCTTTTAATGATATAAAAATTGTCCTGAATGAGCAAAACTAACTATAATCCAATCTTACCTGATCAGGTCATAAAAATAGTTCAAGGTTCAAATCATCATTCGCCAACTTAATGAGATTCTTCACAAGTTGTTTTATAGAAATGTAGCATCATTACACCCATATATTGGACTTCAAGCTGGCCAATTGATGATGTACATCAAGCATTGTGAAGTTTGAGCAGAGAGTGGCCTCTCTAGATCAAATTGCAACCGTGCATACAAACAACAATATTGTGCATAAAGCATGACAAAGAATTTTAACCATGCAAACAAACAAAATAGAAGTCTTATTTAATAAATAAATCATGTTTATACAACTATTGCAGGTGAAAAGTAACAGAAGCCAATTAATTCTCGGAAAAAAAGAAAATCATGTGAAGTGACAAAAAACTACTTCAATAATAAGATAATGCATGGATGTTATGAAAGTCAAAATTCAACTAGTTCTATTAAAAAGCATCGTACTCAAGAAATGCTTACCTCCACACGAATGTCACATAATGCTTTTAAAATCAACACTCGCACCGCAGGTTCAAGATTCTTGTACGTCTCGATCTCAGTCCTAAACATAGATATGCCACTTCTTAGAGTGATTTGCTTTTACCAGTCAAAATAAGTCAATAAGTCAAAAAAGAATAATACCCATGGGATGCAACTATTGGTATCTCCCCATCTGCAACCTACAGTAACAAGAAAGTCTGAGCTTGCAGTTCAAGGTAAATTTAAGCTCGACAATGACCATTTTCTCAAAGTAACAGCATATGATATATTGCATTGGAGAGCATACCCAATGCCACCAATCTTTTAACTTCCTACACAAAACTGTAACCCATGTTGCCCGGCTTAAAGCCATGCGAGTAACAGGTGGGATAGCCTAAAGACAATAAATAAGAATAGGAAGAAAGTTAAAAATCAAGATATTATCCAAGAACTAGCACATACATGTCAATTTTGTTTTTAAAGTGCATGCATGTCAGTTGGAAGAAGACACCAGTGGCATATGAAAAACAATTTCTTGATATTATCAAAAAGCAAAAACAATGCCACCATACGTAAACAATGACTGGGAAAAAGTATGCAAGCAAGGTAGTGGGTGATATCAAAAAGAGAAAAATGAATGTAACATAAGGACATCTGCTGTCATTACATGAATCATAGAAGAAATTCTAGACCTGTTGTAGATGCACTTTAAATAGATTTTAAAAAAAATCTTCTATCACTAGAATCATGGAGTTAATCAAAAGCTGGAATCTTGGAAGAGCACTTTAAAGCAAGAAATTCGGATGTAGTAGAAGAAAGAGAGATTACATGCATTGTATATTTCGAGATCTTGAGTTAAAAAGTGATGGCGTTGTAAAACTAGGAGAGACTACGGTCTCATCGTGCAAGAACTTTAAAAACATCAAGCCAGTCCAAAGTAATGGGATTATAGAGAAGGATGTCAGTAATAGAATCAATGTGATGTCATTAAAATAGAGGAGTATGACAAGTTTTATATGATATAAAGATGTGCATCAGGTTGAACCAGACACATATGCTATGTGGAAGTGAATATTGGGTAGTTTGGTGGCAAAATATTCATAAAATTAGTATAGCTGAGATGCAATATTAAGATACTAAGCACTCAGATTAGAGTGGATAGCATAAGAAATGATTTTCTAAAATGGCAAGCATGACACCTATTGAAGATAGGATGAAAGAAGGATGTTTAAGATAGTTAGGACATGTCCATGTCTAACCTATAGAAGCTCATGCATGTAAATGCGAGGAATCCAAATCACAATGCTAAAAGATAAATGGATGGACCAAAAATGAATTTAAATGGGGTCATAAAATGCCACATTGAATTACTTGCTCATTTGGACAGTATTGCTTATATAGAGCTAAATAAAGAAGATAAATCCATGTAGTCGATCCTAAATAGTTGAGAATTAAGTCTTTTTTTTGTTGTTGTTGATGTTGTTGTATTTTGTAGCAAAATATGCATATTAATAAGCTTCCTAATTAAAATATGAGGATTACTGATCCTCCCTTCAAGTTTCATTGTTAGGCTACAAATGGCTCTTCACCATCACCCTGAAGACCTATAGTCACAAATGTGCACGATACACAATAAGCATCAAATCATGAAAATATGCTGTCATTTTTAAAGAACCAAGACAACGACGTCAATGGTTGGTTATTGCTTTGATCTTCCAGCATTCATGGACTAAGAGTAGCTTGTCAATGGCAGAGTTTCTCATTTCTAATAAAGGCATCAAGGAATGAGATTTGTTGGTTTCATCACACTACTACCTTCAAAGACTGAAATTTCCAGTTTTGGGTGATTAAAATGTAATAAATATGCAACAATCTGACATGACAAGCGCAATATCAGACTTGGTTAATCTGTGGTTCAGCTCAATAACATAAATTCAGATTATGAATACAAAAGTTCAACATAAACTCGTGGCCAATCCCTTGCTCAACCGTATTCTTGAGTAAACTGACAAAAAGTAATTAAGAAATAGCAACTTCATAGGCGCCCCCGCACACACTTAACAATAACAAAACAAAATGCGCTGTGGAAGCGTCCAAAAGTCCGAAGCATACATTCCCGGACAGTGGAAAAAGTAAAATTAGATCGGTAATTGAACGTTTTCCTTTCCTTTCAGCAAGAAGAACTTAGAAAACGTGGAGATACAAAACTTAAGAAGTCTCATATTCACAAAGACAAAACTTTACCACTTCCAACAATGCATAAACAACCGACCTTTAGCAGTGGAATGTGCACATCATCCAACGTACTGTTCGGAGCTATCAAAGCCGTCTCAAGCTCGTCGGCCGTGAACTCCACCGCTATATTCAGCAACGGCCTGAACACCTGCAACCACAAAACAAATAAAACGACAAAATACCAAAACAAACTAAGCGGAAGAGCAATATCAAGGCCAGATTGGCACTCACGTTCAGGAAGTTGAGGAGCGAGGCGAGCTCCCACATGGACCGCAGAGTCCATCTAGGGCGTTGCGCCACCGCCCCCGGCTGCGTCAAGGGAGTTATGGCCCTGCTCGCCTGCTGCTGCTCCTCCTTCTCCCTGCGGGAGAGGCTGCCGGAAGCGGTCGGCGAAGGTGATCGCACTCGAGCGGAGGAGCGGGCGTTGCACGCCCTAGGGAGGCGCGACTTACGGGCGGAGTTAGATGGCTGCCACTGCTCCTCTGACGAAGATCCGTCCGGAGGCGCGGCCGCCGGTGGCGCCTCCACCGACATCATCGAGTTCGGTGGAGGCGGAGATGGACTATGGCGGAGATCAAAACGTCGATGGGAGTATAATCAAATAAGAAGAACAGCGCGTCAAAAGACTCCGGCGAAGCAACCACATGACGTAGCTGCGATTTATCAGAGAGAGAGAGTGGGGGTAGAATTACAGGTTGTGAGATCAGAAATCAGGGCGGAGAGTCGGAAAGGAAGGGGCATGGGCAGGGCCGCAGGCCGCTGAGGGAGATGGGCAGAACGGTAATTTCATCCAAGATCTATGCACATGAATTTCTTTTTTAGGTTTACATAAAAATATGTATAAATTACATGCGGACCTCACAGTTTGGGATACCATTACAAATTTGGTGGGCAATTTTACATGAAAATTGAAACTATCTCGAAAGCTGCTTGTAATTTACTCGATTTAAAATTAACTCAATTTTTTTTAGCTCGCTCAAAATAAATCAAATCAACTCATAATTGACTCGATATGTATATAAATATATATATTTAGAAATTTTTTAAAATATAATTGAGATATTTTCTATATAAATATAATATAATATTTTATATAAAAGAAATGATATTAAAATATATTTATAAAATTTTAAAATAAATTTATAATATTATATTTTAATATATTTAGAATGAATGATAGATATTTTTATAGAAAAATATAACTTATAATTAGGCTCGACTCAACTCGAAAATCGACTCAAAATCGACAGAATTTTAAATAAACATTTGTAATTTTGAGTTAAGCTTGACTCACTTAAAATCGTCATCGCAAATATGCTTGACTCACTTTAATAACAAGAGAAAAGATAGAAAAAATCTCAAATCTTTAAATCTAATAAATGGAGAATAATAAGAGTAAAAAAAGGAAACCTCATCGAGGAATGCAAAGCAAAAGTATACAAACTTTTGTAGGAGAGAAGTCACAAGAAATAAGAGAGCTTTGCTAGTTTATTAGACTTTAGCGGCGTTCGTCTCGTTGATCGGAATGTAAATAGTATGATTTGTGCGTGCAAAAAAAGTTTCATCCTCCTCCCTATTCATTCTATTTATAAAGAATATCTCTGGCATCCTAAGTCATATGCAATATGAAGGATGACAATATTTCTGCTTTACTTTTTTGTTCATCACTATTTGGCATTAAGAATAGCATCCTCTATTCTCCACTCTTCTCCAAGCAATTTTATTAGTAGTCGGAGGGATCGTGTGCAACGAGCAAGAGCCTTTGAAAACCTTTGCAAATTCCTTTCAGTATTTTCAATCGAGTGTGAAGTGGTTTCAAAAATTCCCACGCTCTTCTCTATATTCAATGTTTGACTCAAGAGTCAAGACTCAAGACTTTCGACATAAAGAAGATGGTCATTCTTCTTCTTTAGATAGTCCTTCTCTATTGTAATGAACTAAGAGAGAAGGCGGTCTTATAATATCAATAATCTATAATGTCTCATATTAAATTAATTTTTATTTATATTTAAGGTTAAAGGTATTTTGAATATTTTACTATATGGGTCTCATATATTTTTGAAAAATAAAATGCAAAAAACAGGTCAAAATTTCTTGTTGTCTATCTAATGAAAATATGGAATATAAATAAATTGTGCAGGTTGATTTTCTTTTCTTCAGACCTATTTGTAGTAAATTGAAACATTAGAATTTTTTTGTAAAAGTACTTTGACATGAAAGACCCTTGATGTAATTTAACCCAAAGCTAAAATGAATGCAAATTTTGTTTTCCCAAACTTTGGACTATTTAATTTTTATATACTTAAAAATTTTGATATTTCTTTTACTTTTTTTCACTTCCACGTATAAATATTATTTTATTATTATATAATATCACGTAGATTTATATTTTAAAAACTATTCTGTTAGATTTCTCGATTAGCTAAAAAAAATTCAAAATAATTTTTCTGTTTAATATATCTTCAAATTCGGTAAAAATAATAATTAACCATTGATTTCTCCGTTACATCTCTTCTCACTCTCTTAATCAGTATGATGCTATTAGGGATAGTGTTGGCGTGCTAAGTCGGTGAAGGAAAGAAAAATTAACAAGGGCTTTTGTCAGGGGAAGTCATCAGGGATCATGTCAGCGAGCAACATTAACGAGAAATAGGGTGAGATAATATGATATTAAATTAAATAAATAATAATTTAAATAATATTATCATAGATAATATTAAATTAAATGTGTTCTTAATAATTTCTTCAAATAATATTGTAAATAATTATAAAATTATCATTCTAAGATGATATTGAAATATTGCCACTCAAAATTGAGCGATATATAGACATCATCTCATCACTGCCACCACTGCCCCTTCTTGTGATTATGATTAGATAGTTTACCCACTTGATAAGTATAGAATGTATATACAAAAAATTATCTTTAAATCTCTGACATTCGATAATTATTACATATAACTTATATAACACCATTGAACCAAACAACAATAATATATTGATGATAATATTGGCATTTGAATAAAAAATATTTAGACTATATTAAACTAAATACTTTCTTAGTGGTATTTATAAGTCTATATCATCTAACTATTTACACCCTTTATAGATCGATATTCATTTGATTTAATATTACTATATCAAAAAATAATAACGCTCTTCCTTATTTGTCGTCTTCAAATTTCACTAACTCTTCTTTAAAATATTCTTCTTTTTACCCTTTTCCTTTAAAAACCAATCCCACCTCATCTCTTCCCATAATTATGGTTAGAGTGGCGTTTAATTGTCACTCAATTTTGATTAATTTAGAATGATAACTTTAATTTTTTTATAATATTATGTAAATATATCATTAAAATAAATATATTTGTCAAATAGTATATCATAATAATATTGAGTCAAATATTTTCTTTAATATTAATAAGCTTCAGAGTTTGAACAAAGAGTGCAATCGGATTCAAATGTATTATTTTAATTTTTGATGATCTTTAACATGGCAGTATTATTGATTAGCAAAGTAGAGGATTGAATTATAATTAATGGGTATTTAGTTTAATATTATTTTGATATTATATTTCGTTATATAAAAATAATAATTATTTAACTTCATAATATGTATAAATAATTTTGAAAATAAATATAAAATTATTATTTTAAAAATAACATATAGATTAACATAATATCAAATCAAATACTTCTTAAGTCGTGTATTGAAATCTATCTATAATGTGAACAAGATCTTAAATACCAGGATACAATTTATCCAAATGTATGTAGATTGAAAAACTGAGTTTCGCTAGATTTCGTTTATAAGCAATCGAGTTTCTCTAGTTTAATTTCTTATGTAATTTTTTAATGGCTAAGTACCTGGATGTAAGTTACATAATATTAAGGGCTACCATGTTTAATTTATGAATAGTGGGGACCTAATTATAAAAAAGGAAAACAGGCCTAGTTACTATTTACACAAGTATTCATTATTTTTCTAAAAAAAAAAAGTATTCATTATTTTTTTCTCTACTTTCTCTATATCCCATCAAAATGAGAATTTATGAAAATATTATTAAAAATGATATATAATAAATATCAAATTTTAAAAATAAAAATACATAATATATATGTTGTGAATGATGCATTGCTTAAGTGACACATAATATTTAAAAAAAGGGGTTACAATAGAAATGTAAAACCCATAAGCAGAATGTGATATGTGTAATATTTACTAAAAGATGGTGAAATACGTAATTTATGATAAATTCAGTGCACTGTATGTTAATTCCCCTTTAAAAAAATGGTATGCAAACAATTTTATTTTTTATATAATGAGTAGATTATTTATAGGTCAACATAATTTGAGATACTTTCAATCTTTTATTATAAATAATATTCATTTTAATAATATAGATAATTTATTTGAAAGTTATATATATATATTAGCGCATAAATATTTTTATATATCATACACAACTTTTTCACAAAAATCTATTATCTCATAGTACAATTTTTGTAAAAAAAAGTGTGTAATATAATATTAAAAAGTTTGTATGATATACTTGTAAATGTCCCAATTTATTTTAAATTTAAAAAATATTTTATCTAAGGACCTAACTTAAAAGAGATGATATGAATTTTTTGTCTTATAACTGTCAAGATGTTACGAATTTAGTTAATTAAGGGCTTATTTGCTACTTCGCAAAAATAAAAAAAATAATATTTTAATAATAATTTAAATTTATTATAAATTTTAATAATTTTATTTTACATCTAATATATTCTAATTTTATAATTAATTTTATTTCACATCCAATATAAATTTTAATTTTAAAATTAATTTTATCTCATATCCTAAATATATCTCAATATTAAAATAATTTTTTTCTATTAATTCTATAAAGTAATATATTTTTTCTTTCTTATGTAAAATTAACAAGCTCTAAAAGAATTTAAAATTATGAACCAAATTATTTGATAAAAAAATATATGAACCAAATTATTTGATAAAAAAATGGACTAATTTGCAAAAGCTTCAGAAATATAGAACCTATAAGTAATTTCGCTTTACATAAGTAACGCTGGCATCTCCTTCCTTGATGTAGCCCCGTGACTCCGTTCATATATACCAGCTTCGTCTTCAAGCCGCCGAGGTTTAAGCGCACGCGTCGCCTCCTCTCCCATCTAGGGTTTTGCAGCAGCCGCTGCGCCGCATCCGCTATATCTTGTTCAAGCTCCAACGCTTTTCTTGATCCTTCTCATACTTTTTCAACCGAAAGTGCTAACTCTGAATCGCGCGGCAGCCATGGATCGATACCAGCGAGTGGAGAAGCCAAGGCCCGAGTCCGCCATTAATGAGAACGAGATCCGTATCACCACTCAGGGCCTTATTCGTAACTACATCAGCTATGCTACTAGCCTCCTTCAGGTGGATTTCCCGCTGCTCTTTCCTAATTAGCTTTCTTTTTCTCCCCGTTTCGCTCCGCATTTGATGTCATCGTCACTCTTTCCGTGGTTTTGATATGAATCTGATAGGTAATCCATAATGTCGCTTGAGAATTTGATCTGTTTTTCATCTGCTTTTAGTTTGTCATTGTCATTCTACACAGTGAATTACTGTCCATCACGGATTATTCTCTCACGGTATTGTTATGCTTGTTACTTGTTTGTCATCAATATCTAGAATGTGGTAGCATTTATTCGTTTGACTAGTTGTTCACTTGATCTGCTTGTAATTGTCCTAAAATTGCGTTAATGTTGGTAGCTTATTTTCTTCCCTTTTGAGGGGCAAAGTGAGCCTTGGCACTCGTTTTCAAAATATTCCAATCTTTCAACTTAGACCTGTTTGAGTTGGACGTGACTACTTTGTAATCAGCCTTCCAGGAGCTTAGTTTCTTGCCTTCTTATGAACTGTCGCATTAATGACAATTGTTCTCACATTAAATGTCTTTCAGTCTTCTCTTTTTCTCACCTCAAGGGAAAGTTGCCCATGGCCAGATTCTGTTGTTAGGAAGGCCATATAGTTGAAAATCAATGTAGCTGAAGCTCTTTCCGTTGATTTTTGAAGCATTGAACGCTTTTCATTCCTTGGTTCATGCGTTTGATACTATTTTTAAGCATACATGCTGCCTTCTTTTACATGGTTTAGAAGGTTTTCACTATTCTAGGGTATGTAGAGAATAAGATTTCTCTAGTTAATTCTTTTTACCTTCTTACTTGGTACCGATTTGCTCACATTTCCCATTCTATTTTATTTACTTTTTGAGGTGTGGATTTGGTTTGTTAGTACTTTCATATAACAGACTAGTTTGTAAGTGTTAAAGTTAGACACCATTTACTTGTTATATTATATTGATGCTATGGGTTCAATACATTGTCATGTTATTTTTCTCACACCGTTCCCAATTCTGAAGTAAATGCTCCGCACAATCAGGAAAAGCGAGCAAGAGAAATTGTGTTGAAGGCAATGGGTCAAGCGATCAGCAAGGCTGTAGCAATTGCTGAGATCATTAAGGTTGGTGTTGTCCATGTGGTGAGGACTGAGGATATACTACCAATGTTTTAGAAATGCTAATCTGTTATATTGAGTGCAGAAAAGGAATCCGGGATTGCATCAAGACACAACAGTCAGCTCAGTCAGCATTACTGATGTTTGGGAACCTATTGAAGAGGGCCTTGTGCCGTTTGTTCTTTCTCTTAATCTGTTTCTTTCTATTAATTTGTTTCAGAAATAGTTAAAATATCTGAAGTTTGGAAATTATCCTATGTGACAAAAACTCTTTCTTTTGCAGCTTGGAGATGACTAGGCATGTCTCAATGATCTCTATTTCTCTGTCAACCAGAGTTCTAAATAAGAATTCTCCTGGGTATACCTCTTGTTTAATCTTGCAAAAATTTTTTTGAAGGTACTTAATCTTGCAATTTTGATGTGAAGATTGATATAGTCTCTGATCATTTATGTTTGCAAAGGGAATCCCTCCAAAGTTAGAGCCCTTATTTTTATATCCTTTGTCTAAAAAAATTGATGAAATCTTCTCTTTGATTCTCAAGATATCAGGCCCCATCGCATGAACAGCCAAAGTTACAGAAATATCAACAGTCACAACAATATCAACAATATCAATTTCCAAGACAGCCACCTGCTCAGTATATTGATGGTATATTTTTTCTATTTGTGTTGATAAGAGAATCTCTTACTCCTAACTCACTGTTTAGCTCTTTCATCTTTATGTGATCAATCCCAATCATTATCATAATGGTGTGAAGATTCATATGGCCAAGGGCGTGGGCGAGGTAGAGGAAGAGGAAGGGGTTGGAGTAGAGGTGGATATGGTGTATATGGAGGGTATGGAAATTATGGAGGATATGGAGGTTATGGTGAATATGGACATGATCAAGGTACAAAAAGTTTCTTCCCTGGTCTTGTTTGTTTCCGGTCTTATCTTTGGCTGGGTTGCAATTTATCCCCAAATTTGATGATGCTCTTAATGAATATAGTTTAAAACTTTTTAAAAATTATTTTATTCTCTTTTAGGCCTTAACGAAGTTGAAAGCCTTAAATCTATATGGCTTAACTAAGTCCAACCTTAGGCAAGGATGTTACACAATATATGATGTCATTGACTTTGAGTGATAGTTTAGCAGTATATAATGTCTACGATGTATATTCTCTCCATAATTTCTATAAACATAACATAGTGTAGTTTTGTTCATGTGTTGTTTGAATTTATGGTTTCTAACTTGATGCATTCTTTCCCATTAAAAATTTGTATTTTTAAGCTTATTTGATTCACTCTTTTTCTACTAGAAAATGGTGGATGGAATTATAATTGGAACCGAGGTGGCGGACGAGGCCGAGGAAGTTGGGGTTATCGCGGTGAGTTGTATGCTAAATTTGGCATTTGCATGTTCCTATAGTTTCTTAATTTGCAGCTGAGCATAATTTTACATTGGTGATGCATCCAATGAAAGAAAAACAGTTTATTTTCTTTCCTTATATTTCTTTAAATTCATTTGGCGTTGTATATTTAACTCTAAACTCATTATTTAAGATCCTTTAATTTTTATAGCGCATTATGAAATTGTTTTACTTGGCATGAGAAATTTGGAGCTTCTCCTATTGCACATTTAAATCTGCTTTGTTTTATAATTTTTTTTTTAAAACTAATATTTCAATGCATTCCACTCTTGACATATAGAAAAATGGAGTAAATGAAAACACAAGTATGCAACTAGTAAAGTAAAGCAAAATTGAGAAAGAGACAGGTGATTTTTAGGTGGTTTGGTCAAAAGACTTGCTTGTCAACCCTTTAGGCTTAAACTCCTAGTCACTCATTCGTGGAAGCAAGTGAAGCCTATAATAAGATCTATCCTTCTAAAGGCAAGATCAAACCCTAAACTCAATCTATCCTTCCAAGAACATGATTAAACCCTATCACAACTTGATCTATACCCATAAGGGAAAGATAAAACCCTAACAAATCTATCTATCCTTGTAAAGATAAGATCACACCCTTCACCTATCCCATATGGATAGGAAATGAAAATCGAACCAATATCACTCTTGGTCTTGGTAGAATAAAGAAGAAATGGAAAAATACAACTTCTTACAAAGAGATGTCTACAATTGAGTCTGTGTTTGGCAAATGCAACTTTGCTTCAATCACTTCCTCTCATGGTCTTGTTTGATTTCTAGGAGAGAAATACCTTGACTGGGCTTAAAATTTGAACCCATTTTTTTTATTTTCTACACAATAATAGTTCTTTTTTCTGAATTTAATCGTGTATTTATTGGTCAATTTATCATCCATAATGATCATATAGTCGTTGAAGAGTATCTGAGAAAAGATCTCTCAAATTTGAAATTAAAATGGTTATTAAATTTAATTTTGGAAACTCAACAGATCGTGTCATTGATTGATTTTATCATTCATTCACTTCAAAATTTGAATTGCACAAATGATGTTAGGCCTTCCATATATGGATCGAACTGTTCAATCAAACTATTGGGCCATCCGATCAATTTCAATGGAATGGACTCAGTAACAAACCATCCATTCCTGTCTGTTTTTCATTTTAATAAAGATCAGACGATCTGTTCCATTATTTGTTTCAGATGAATGGTTGTCCGTTCTATTCAAATTGAATTGATCTAAAGCAGTTATACTTTCTATATTTGAAAGATATACCATCTTTAAATTTTCTAAATATCAATTCTTATCATTTTTTTAAATCCTTAATATAAGGAATTATCATTCTATGAAATATATTTTATATTTGGAACTTCTATAATTAGAGTTATTAAATTTAAATTATTCCACAATTTAAACATAAGCATTAAAATGTTAAATTCATCATCTAAAGAATATAACATTTAAGTTTAAATACTAAGTATCTAAAATCTTTTGTAAATTTTTTCTTAATTATATATTTTTTTTGATATTTTCTAGTTTAGAATATTTATGTACGATGTATATGCTTTTATTATACTTTGAAATATAAGTTTGCGAATTTGTTGCGCTCACTCTTGGAGCCATGCTTTCTCTTCAAAATTTTACATAATTTCCAAGATTTAAAACTTGAGTTATACTAGCTTGATCTTCTTCATCAGAGATTATCCTTGAAAAGTTTACAATCATTTTCTTCCTAGGTGTCTTGTAATCAAGCTTGTCCTTCATCTGCATTGTGAAACCGGTCTATCATAGACACTAATCCACAACATTAGGTGACCACTATTTTAGGTTCGTTATCATCGTTTCCCCTATTGTTATTACAATTTTACTTGATCCTTAACTTGGTCGGTTTTGGTTTGTGTCAGATTTGTGGTGTGCATAACTGGGTTCTGTTGGGTTTGAGTTAATGTGAAATTGACTACCTTCAATACTTTTAGAATATTTTAAGCTAAAAACTGACCAGTTGGTGGGTTGACCGATACCTGAACTGGTCGGTTTCAGGTCGTCCAAAAATAATTTGGGCTAGATTGGGAGCTGCAAATTATTGCCTCGTTTATTGATCAGGCCAGGTCGAATTGAGCTAACCAGGTGCTGATCCATTTATGCTATTCTAATTCTCTACCTGAAAGGTGCTGGTGCCGGATATGATAGAGGCAGAGGGATTGGTGGGAGAGGCTATGGCCGAGGAAGGGGTCGGATCGGAGGCCGCAGCAGGGGATACCACCAGGCCTAGCAAAGTGGAAGTGATGGGACTGCTCTTTTTTCAGGCACTTGTTTGGATTCAGGTGAGATCCATAAAAGGGTGAGACCTGAGGATATTTCATTTTTTCTTCTTTGTTTGATATATGAGATAATTCTATGGTCTTACTAAGCTTTCCCATAATGATGAATGGTTGCTATTTCTCTATAATTTCTTGTTTCAGTTCTTGCATGCATTTAATGATCAATTCCTCACTATGTACTGCTGAATCCATTTTATTTGCCATTATTCTGTTATCCTATCAACAAGTGTAGATTTTAATCAGAATCTGTTTTTCTGTGTAGTTCTGGAGCGTGTATATTTTCTACTTTATTTTTGTTCTTTAAAAAAATATATTTTGAGTAATAACATTTAATAAAACTAGACATTATTCCAGTTTAACTTTTTGTCAAATTTGTTTGGTTTATTTCAATGAAGGTTTAATTATGAATTTTATTTAGGGGGCTTGTGGTTCAATGTTGTTTAGGTGTTCATGCTGTTTGGATAACCGTGTTATTATTTCTAAATTATTATTTATTTTGTTCAATACGAGAATAAAAAACTAATCTATTCTTGTTTTTCTCCTTTCAATTAAGGTTTAGGCCGGTGAGTAGCGGTCACTGCTTGTATATAAACATTATAATTTGTTGTTGAGCTACCAATCGTGTGTATTTCACCAAGAGATATATGTATTTTGTAAACTTTTATTCTCCGTGGTGTTTATCTGCTACTAGTACGTCGTCTACTGTGAAGTTTGAGCAAGTCGGTCTTAATTTAAAATCACAATTTTCTATTTCAACTGAGCCAGGATGGTATGTTTTTAGAAGTTATTCTATTTCGTCTTGCTTTTCAAATTGGATTTGAGCTTGAGAGCTACTTTATTTGTTACATTCATATACATTATACATGTATTATGGAAAATGAAACATTTCATGCGTGGTAGTCTAATTTGATTTTTATAACTGATAGAAATATAAATTCTTATGCTTGTATGTATATAGGGTTGATTTTGAGTTAAATTTTTTTCTGTGCTGTGTCTTTGTTCAATTTGTGTCCTTGATTTAGATTTGATAAAATTTGAGCAATGTATGTATGAATGAATGTATATATAAAAATAAATTAAGGAGGTGTTTGATTTAATATTATTTTGGTGTTATATTATGTTATCTGAAGAAAGCAATTATTTGGTTTAATAACATATATAAATAATTTTTTATTAGATTATAAAATTATTAAGTAAAAAATGATATATAGATGTTATGACATTTAGATTACATAACATAACGAATCAAACGCTCTTTAATAAAAGAATTACAAATTCATTCATCTTTCAGGCTGGGATGTGATCAATTAGGAGAGAGGAGATTATGTTCTTCATCATGTGATTGGGCTTGCCATTCCCATCTCTGTTATAATACATGAAATGTGCCATTCTCGGTAAATTCATCACCGCTCGTTTAAATGTTTCTTCGAACTCTGAAAAATTTGCTCTTTCTTGGTTTAGCAGCTTCCAATATTTGTGGATCTCATCTTTTATCTTCTCCCTTGCCCTCTCTTCTACAACATTTTTCTCGTTCACGTAACACTGAATTGATTTTGCGACATCACCCCTCTCGATCTCGACCTTTGAGGTCCCAATGTCGTCATAGAGCCTAAAAATGGTCGAAGAATAACGCGTCGCACTCGGGTAGAAGGGTTGCAAATGTTGCAAGGATTTATGGGTCAAATCTTGGCTAAGGCATTGAGCAAATATTAGTGAAAGAGGGGCAGCACCTGAGATCCATGCATTATCCATATACTCATTAAACTTAGGAATATATCCACTATTGTACCATCTTGCCTCTGCCAAAAATGCATTGCATATATCTCTCCACTGTAAAAATAACAATAATAATAATAAGTTATTAAATTCAAGCATTAATTAATTGCAAATAAAAATATGAGGGCTAAATTGTGGTCTTTGCCTCCTCTTTCATAATATCTATACATTTTATAAATTGCTTCACACAAGTTTCTCCTCGATATTTTTCCTTGAAGTAGTTCCCGAATTTTCGAATTTCATTCATGTCCTACGATGTCCTTTTTATTCCTTGAATAGTGTTTTTCTAGCTTAGGAAGGAAAGAGCTTGCCTGAGTACAAGAAGTCTCAGGTTTAAGTTACGCCACTATAATTTTTCACGACAATTTTCAAGTGGAGCTTGAGAAGAGAATGTCGCGAGGATCGAGAGAGAATTGCAGGTATGAAAGAGATCCAAGCACACGTGAGAGAGTTAAATGATAGCCTCAATATTTTGCTTAAACAGATAGTAAAGTTTAGCTGAACGACTTATGTGAAGTGATTGAGCGCCTTCGAATATCTATATGAAACGATTCAAAAACATGAATTATTTTAGAGAGTGACGCCTTAACGAGTTTCGAATGTAATAATGTAGTAAAGAATTAATAAATAATTATTTACAAATTTACCGCTTTCTTGAGGTATGGGAGAGTATCAACACCTTTGTCCTTCAAGATAGAATAAGCTATATCATTTGTTGTATTGAAAAGGGCCAAATAGCATATTTTCATGTACTCAGGGAGCTCATCAAGGGCACCAACCTCCCACCTATGTGAAACATGAATCAATTTCAGTCTTAGATCTATAATTAATAATCATATTTTAATATTTTGATATAATTAACTATATGTTAAATATACTTTAATCTTGAGATTATGGCTATAAAGGGTTAAGTTATGACCTTAATTATTTAATAAGTCAAGTTGTTATTCTACAAAATAAATATATATAGACATGAAAAAAAACTTTTAGAGATATTACCTATATAATATTTTTAAAATAATATTACTTTTTTAGAGTAAATTCATAATTCACATTATTTATTTTTGTTGGCTTTTACTAATTTCCCCTCTTTTACATAAAAAATAGGAATTTTATTCTCCGGTACATCCAATTGTGTAATATAACAAACAAAAATAACATATAATAGAAGATCTTCAAGCTGTAATTTATAATTATTTTAGGATATATGATATGTAAAAACTGAGAATTAAAGGGATTGTTTGAAATTTTATATATTGTAATAATCCAAAATCATTTTATGTATATATGTCTCAAGAACCTTTAATTCATTGAATTAAGTAAATTAAAATTTGGTTTACTAAATAATTCAATGAATTAAAGCCTTAAATTATGATTGATAAACTTAATGATCAGTTATTGAGCTCGTACATCACTCACATATTTAGCATGAATATACTATCTAGTATATACGTAAACTTGAATAAGTTATTCTTGGATCTTTCACGCTGATAGGATTTCAAGCTAGTTCATAAATTTTAAAATCTTTCACGTGGGTCACTTCAAACTAGTCCCTCATTTCTCTCCTCAAGGAGGTAAGATCTGAGGGACTAATTTGAAGTGTTCTATCAACCTCAAATATCTATGTAAAAGATTACAAAATTTATGAACCAGTAGCATGTAGTGCTTCATCAATCTTAAAAATTCATAGACCAGTTTGAAGCATCCTATCAATCTCAGAGACCCAAAGATAATTTACGCTATAAACTTTTATCACCTGAATGTATGTAAACAGTAAGATTTATTTTAGGGGGCGTTTGGTTCAATGTTATTTTGATGTTATGTTATGTTATCTAGAGAAGACAATTGTTTGGTTTAATGACATCTACAAATAATCTTCTATTAGATTATAAAATTATTAGTCAAAAGATGACATCTAGATTACATAATATAACACAAAGATAACAACGAACTAAACGCCCCCTTATATTTATATATATATAGATGAGTTGATTAATTGCAACAATTAAACTAATTACCTCTCAACAGCAGTGGTGAAGAGCTCAAGCTCATGAGGGGAGCCATACACATCATATATATCATCAACAAGATGAAGGAAGCAGACCATTTTGGCAAGCTCCCTCCTACACCTTGAGAATTGTGGCTCATAAACCAACCCCACTGTCCAAATATAGCTCTCCACTGGCCAATCTCTTGCAAACCCTAGCTTGCCACCACTTAGCCCAAGATTTCTCCACCACCTATTTAATTAATTATGAGTTAAAAATTAGTAATCAAATAATTAATATTAATCAAATATTTAATGAAAATTTAAAAAAAAATTCTTGCTTCAAAGAGGTAGGGGGCAGTTTGCCGTACGTGTTCGATACCAGATTTCAGTCAATTAACATGCATGTTTGCTATTTATTGGTTTCTTCTAAATTTATACTCTTTATTCGTCTGTTTTCATAATTTTAGTATAACTCTAGACAGATTTTCGAGGCATTAGTTTAAAAATATTAGAATTATTTGAGTATATCTAAGTGGTTTATGACATCATAAAGTCAAAAATGACATTATCATCCAGCTCCTATTAAAGAAATGAATGGGTTTCCTCTTTTAATCATAAACTACATGAATTATTGAGTAAATTACTATTCTTTAAAATATTTCAAAATTTATGAACTAATTTGAAACGATTTATGAACCCAAAACTAATTAATTTACTCTTAAATTGGAATAATTTAGAAACACGAGAAGGCCTATCTATATATATTCTTAGAAATTAGAATTTATAAAGTTGACCCACTTGTCAGACGGTTTAATTAGCTAGACGTTGACCTGGAAAAAGACAAGTCAACGTCAAAGTTTGAACATGACCTTGATACATCTTTGACTTCATCCTTGTAGATGCTCTGCACCATGTTGAAGTCCAGCTTGGCTAGCTCGAGCAAGCTCGGGTCAATCCCCCCTCTCTTCTCACACGTGTGGATGAACCGGAGAGCGTGCAGCCTCGGCGCCCTCCAGTGCAACGGCAGCTCCATTGAATACTCTATCTCCTCTGTGAGCTCCGACTCGCCATGACCCAAAGCTCTTATAAGGTGCTCGGCTGCAAAAATTTTAGCTTTCTCCAGCTCTTCTTCTTCCTCCCAGGCTAGAAAGCTCGCCTCATACAAGCTCAGAAGCCCCTTCATGTCGTGCGATAACTCCGCCTTATACCTGCCTTCCTCATCTTTGAAGCTATTCACTAACATATCTGTTGACATGAGATATCATCACACAAATTATTCAGTGTGAATAAAAAAAAAAAGGAATGATAAGCAAGGTCACCAAGGATTTTTAAAATTAGTAAT
Organism: Apostasia shenzhenica; assembly: GCA_002786265.1. NCBI lineage: Eukaryota > Viridiplantae > Streptophyta > Magnoliopsida > Asparagales > Orchidaceae > Apostasia > Apostasia shenzhenica. Next base: position 1,851,794 of record KZ451955.1, read on the forward strand.
ACGAAAGACAACATCGCCGTACATCCGAAGGTGATTTTAACATACATTAATATTAATTCTGATCAAAACATAGAAGGTATAAGAAAGATAAGTTTAGTGTCAAAATAGCCTACTTGAATTGGAGAAAGAAAAGATGGCCTAGGAAAGATAGGACTGATCAGATTCGTGTGTTCTATGTATGGATTAACACCACCCCATGCATGTCTATAATATAAAATAATATATAGATTAAGGTCAACTTCTCAAATGATAAGGCGGTGCGTACAATTGCTTTATGAAAATGTTCAGCAAATCTTATCATGATAGCATGTTGACCAATCGTTACGTTGAGTGCTTTCGAGGGACAGTATCTAGTTTTTCGGCCAAAATATGTTTTAGATAAAATTCCTTTGAGTATATATCACAAGCACCTCAATCAACCCCTGACTTTATCTTGATAGATCGTTGTAATGTGTACAATTTGGACTACAATTCAAATCTATACATATTATTCAAAGAAACTCATATAAATTTTAGCATAATGATAAATATTAACCTTGTGAAACGAAGAAGCCTTGTTGCCTTAGCAGCCTGAAGAGCAAGGCCGAGGATTTGACATCGCCGTTGACTTCATCGCTGACAGCATCAATGGTGGAGTTGATGAAGCTCAGGAAGCCGTTGACTTCCTTCTCGAAGTGGTAGGCTATCCCAAGCTGCTGCATGGAGTCAATGAGCTCGAGCTGGTCAACTAGATTCTTCTTCTTGCAGATCAGACGGCTCACACTCTCCTTCAGCTCCAATCTCCTCCTTGCGTGCTCTTCATCCTGTTCAAAACATTTTCATCGATTTAAATCAAAATACTTTCTCCGTCCTTTCCCTGATCTATTTCATGTAATTAATCCATCTCTAGTCTCAGATTTCCTTTCTTCTTCTTCTTCTTTCGAAGAAGATCGTGCGCATACATATTATCACTATCGTTTACATACCGTGAAGCCGATAGTTAAAGATTGTATAAGGTGGTCATTCAACATGCTGGGTTGGAAGTTTGCCGATCGACGGGGAGT
>KZ451955.1:1874812-1886691 GCA_002786265.1 Apostasia shenzhenica
CATGATTTTCTAGATGCACGTGCTTGGGGTGAAACCATCACCTCATACATATGAAGGACTTGTTAGAGCTGCTAGTTACAGGAAAGGTCATGCTTATGGCTTGAAATTGGTAATATTCCTTGAAAACTTGCCATCAAATTCATTTCAGACAAATGAAAAGTGAATCTAAGCATTAAAGGAAATAAATTTTAAGGTGCTTTTGTTGTAAATTTTCTGCATGGTCCAAGGAATTTTTTCATGAAACTTATTGTTATGATGCTATTGGTTTCATAACTTAGAAAAGGCTTTGACAGTGTTGTGTGGTTTGCAGCTTGAATCATTGGAGAGGAGGAACATAAAAACTTGCAGCAATTCGCTTGGAATGCTCTCAGCTGAGCACAGCAAGGACTTGCAGTTGAACATTGCCGAGTATTTGTTGGGAAAGATCTCTGACTGTTTACCGAAGTATATCTATCCGTTTAATGTTTTTTTGGTCGCATGTGATGTCATGGTAATTCTTCAAAAATTCATTTACAACACGTTTATACATCAGTTTGTATTATCTTTTAAGAACTTATTGCAAGTTTTCTGTTTTTATGTATGGTTGCACGTATTCAGCTGCAAGTTTGCATGTTTATTATGTTTTTATTTCTTCTTAATACTTAATTTCAGGTTTACTAATTTACATTTTATTGTGTATAACCCTTTCTTGCAGGACAAACCTGAACGTGCAATTCCTATGTTAGCTAGGTTGAAGCATTTAAATATTCCACCAAATATCAAAACGTTTGAAATTTTATTTTCCTTGTTTGGCAACTTCAACGCTCCCTATGAGAGTGGAAATTTGCTTTCGCACTCACATGTTTTGGAAAGGATAAAACATATAGAAAAGGACATGATAAAATATGGAGTTCAACACAGCTACATTTCAATGAAGAATCTGGTGAGTAAATCTTAATGAATCATTTTACTTGTGATAAGTTTTTTTGCAAGTGACCTCTAACTCATTATACTTCAAGACCGTAAGCTTCAAAGATATTTGGCAGGCCTTCGTTTAAAATGCAGGATAATGAGCTTTTGTTATGAGTATGTATGGTTGTGGAATTTGAAAAAGCTAGACTATTTGGTTACTTTATTTGCATGCTTAAAAGAACATTGAATAACTTTTGTCACACGTAAACCATAATTTTATGTTGATATTTCTTTTCTAAAACTCTCCAAAGTACTTCTCTTGACACTTTATCATAAGCTTTTTTCAAATCAATAAAAACCAAATGTAAGTTTTCCTTTCTCTCCTTATGGTTTACAACATAAAATTATGGTTTACGTGTGACAAAAGTTATTCAATGTTCTTTTAAGCATGCAAATAAAGTAACCAAATAGTCTAGCTTTTTCAAATTCCACAACCATACATACTCATAACAAAAGCTCATTATCCTGCATTTTAAACGAAGGCCTGCCAAATATCTTTGAAGCTTACGGTCTTGAAGTATAATGAGTTAGAGGTCACTTGCAAAAAAACTTATCACAAGTAAAATGATTCATTAAGATTTACTCACCAGATTCTTCATTGAAATGTAGCTGTGTTGAACTCCATATTTTATCATGTCCTTTTCTATATGTTTTATCCTTTCCAAAACATGTGAGTGCGAAAGCAAATTTCCACTCTCATAGGGAGCGTTGAAGTTGCCAAACAAGGAAAATAAAATTTCAAACGTTTTGATATTTGGTGGAATATTTAAATGCTTCAACCTAGCTAACATAGGAATTGCACGTTCAGGTTTGTCCTGCAAGAAAGGGTTATACACAATAAAATGTAAATTAGTAAACCTGAAATTAAGTATTAAGAAGAAATAAAAACATAATAAACATGCAAACTTGCAGCTGAATACGTGCAACCATACATAAAAACAGAAAACTTGCAATAAGTTCTTAAAAGATAATACAAACTGATGTATAAACGTGTTGTAAATGAATTTTTGAAGAATTACCATGACATCACATGCGACCAAAAAAACATTAAACGGATAGATATACTTCGGTAAACAGTCAGAGATCTTTCCCAACAAATACTCGGCAATGTTCAACTGCAAGTCCTTGCTGTGCTCAGCTGAGAGCATTCCAAGCGAATTGCTGCAAGTTTTTATGTTCCTCCTCTCCAATGATTCAAGCTGCAAACCACACAACACTGTCAAAGCCTTTTCTAAGTTATGAAACCAATAGCATCATAACAATAAGTTTCATGAAAAAATTCCTTGGACCATGCAGAAAATTTACAACAAAAGCACCTTAAAATTTATTTCCTTTAATGCTTAGATTCACTTTTCATTTGTCTGAAATGAATTTGATGGCAAGTTTTCAAGGAATATTACCAATTTCAAGCCATAAGCATGACCTTTCCTGTAACTAGCAGCTCTAACAAGTCCTTCATATGTATGAGGTGATGGTTTCACCCCAAGCACGTGCATCTAGAAAATCATGTAGTAATTTACAAATACATTAGCTTCATCAATCAAATGTGAATAATAATATAATAAACAAGTGTCATATGAAACAATTTTAATTGAAAATTCCCAGGCATATTACAGATTAAAAAAATATAAGATGGACCAAGATTCAGACAATTGAGTCTAGCAAGAAATAATCAAAGCCACTAACTTGATTAAAGAGTATAAAGGGATAAAGTACAAAAGACTATTAAGCATCTGCTGATGAATGTTTCCATATTTACACGAACCAAAACCGTTGCAAGGACGCCATTATCTTGATGTTTAAAAGTAAATTGAAAGATACAATGAGGCAAGTAAAATATTAGCCAAAAGAAATAAAAAGGGGATAAACTTTACAATCTCTGCTTAAATTCATCCAATAGTCAGATGGCATGATCATTCTGAAGCAATTCAATTGAACAAACAAAAGCGTTTATCAAATTGCATGCAAATTTGGTATTTAAGTTCAGCAAAAAAATTGACTTTAAGTCTCATTTGAATCAACTATACCATCAGATGTTAGTTTTACTTCCTCTTCAGCATTCAGTGTTTTCCAAACTAAGAGGTTTACTGACAGCTGGCACCAATAATAATAATAATAATAATAATGCAAAAACTATAGTTGCAATCATCCTGAACCAAACATTCAAATAGCTACTCCTGTCTCAGCTCGATTAGAGCACATTTATGTTTGTTTGCTAGGCTTAGCAAACAAGTTTGACCACTTTCTTTAACACTTGACCAACACATAAACAAGCTTGAACATGTTTTCAACTCGTTTATGTTCATGAACAAACACATTCATGAACAAGCTCACTTAAAAGCTCGATAATATCTTGAATATTATATACTAATGTATGTGCTTTAGAAGAGACAATAACTTGATAAAATATAATTGATGGAATTAAAATAAATAATTATAGTTATGGTGAATTGTAAATACATTCTTATAAATTAGCAGATATTTTTCATTACTTTATTTGTTTATTATATATTCATAAGCATAATTTTTTTATGATAAATAATTTTCTAAGTCATATTAAATTATATAAAATAATTCATTTATGCGATTAAGAACTATTATTTATTTCTGTGTATTAAAATAATAATATTATTATTAAAAAAACAAATTAAATAATTTTAAGATACCTAAATTCAACAAATGTTGGTGAACAGCTCGAGCTCCATAAGAAATAAAATAAACAAAGGCTGTACAAACATTTTGTAGCTTGTGTCATGTTAGAGTCCCGAGCTTGAGCTCAGTAAAAATCAAATGAACGAACCTGAACAAGGCACTACTCTGCTCAGCTCGATTCATTTACAGCTCTAATCCTACAGATAGAGAAGGCATGACTTTGTAATCATACAAGGAACACACATTAACATCAAAAAATGCATAGACAAATATCCAGAAATATTAGCAAAATTCTGAGGAGTTATGAACAAGGCGCCATGAAATCTAATCCTTTGCCAGTTTACAGAAATTATATATCAATCAACATAAAACTTTGAACATCTCTGGCGCACATACATAACATTGTGATTGACTAATATTCAAATGTTTAGTCCATTTATAAGATACTAAAGTTACAAATTACGATACAGTCAACAATGAGATTTCAGAAACAAGGCTCTGCAAAAAGAATATAAGATATTCAGAATAAATTGTTCATAGTTGTAAAAATAGGATAAAGTAGCTTGAAGAAAAATGGAATAATAAAGGCAAACTTATAAACCAAACATATTATAAATCAGAAGATTTATGTAACATACATACACAAGGAACATTCAAATAAAATATGGAGTAAACTAAGGTGAACACACATTGCTCCAAAAGTAGTCTAATGTTACCTGAGCGAACAAGAGCTTGGCCGTTTCCCATGTTCCAAATCGAGCACAGCATTGGATTACATCATTGAATGACCATCTCAAAAGCTTGAGAACACATCTAGCAACTTTTAGTTTGAGCTTTCCACACCCCAACGTTTTATCCTTTAAGAAGGCTGTACTATTTTTCACTAACTCCTCATTCATGACCAAAAGGTGTTCCATGGAAGGTAATTGCTGCAAATTTGTTCTTCCATTTAACTCAAAAGAAAATCTGCTTTCATCAAACGAAGATATGGCAGAATCTATTGTTTTAGGCACAAAGCAAGCATCTGTACTATCACTGTTGTCAGCAAAGTGGTCAAATTCTTCTCCAGATATATAAAGCATCCTTAGGTAATCTTCCTGTCTTACTACGTTTCCATTAGGCATCCTTTCAAAGGAAACGTTCTCATGCAACCAAAATTCCTCATTTGGTGATTTACTAACAGGGGGTATAGGGATATCTAAACTTGACATTTGATACAGGCCTTGACCGAACCTCCCCAAAAAGAAACATTTACCACTAATAACTTTTACCATATACTGCAGAACCCTGAAGGCCGATTCCATATCATTTAATCTTGTGAAAGACCAAATAAATTTTCTAAGAATTAGAATACTCGGTGTGTATTGTTTGTTGTAATCCTTCCATAAATCATGAACAGCTGACAAACTTTTCTGCATAACACAGTACTGCAATTTTTACAGATTAGTTGATCATTGATAACATTATGAAGTTCTAGGAAGGAAATTATAGTGATTAAACTAAATAAAACCATTCCCAAAACAGAGTAAAAACAATTGACCATGTTAAAGTGATTTTCGCATGAGACTTCAAATGTCAACAAATTTTAAATAGAATATGAAACCAAATATATAAAGTTATTAATACATTACACAGTAAAGTGAATGGCATGTAGCATGAAATCAACAATTACCTAAGATAGTAATGGAGAATAGCAGCAGAAACAATCTAAGTCTATGCACATCTTAATGATTATAACATGGCTTATGAATGACCGGGGAGGTATTTAATCAACAATTACCTATGAATGCCTGACAATTTTGATGGACTACAATCATTACTAATACTTAACATGAACAAATTTAGACAAATGCCAAAAAAATGTGCATTTTGATACAAACCTTGAGAAGCTCATAATAGGTAATTTCAGACTTTCCCATTAGTTCGATATCCATCAGATCCAAGCAGCGAGCAATGTGCATTGTACTTTGTTTATTAATACACTCTCCTAGAACAATATTGCATAATGGTAGACCAGCTTGTAAATTATCTGTTTCCCTTAGAGAAGTAAGCCAAGCTAATGCCTGCTTAAGAAGTTGAAAAGTTAAAGAAGTAATTAGACTGCTACTGCAAGGAAAAAACTACAAAAATTTTCCGAACATGAAGGCAAAGAGAAAAGGGAGGAGTTACAAAATTTCTACTATTCGGAAGTGGCCTACATCCAAGAGTATCCACGATATTTGTAGCTTCCACAGAACAGCCACGTTTTATTGTCAGTTCATTAGAGGCTTTTGCTCAATTACTACTCCTTACTGACTGTTTAAAGGGAAAACATTTTCAGTGGACACTAGCCGCTAATCGAGCCTTCCGAGAAATCAAGACACGAATGACCGAAGCTCCTGTCCTAAGACTTTCTAGTTTTGAGAAAGATTTTGAGGTAGCCTATGACACCTCCGATGTAGGAATTGAAGAAGTGCTTAATCAAAGATACCATGTTGTGTACTTTAGTGAGAAATAGAAAGAAGTACAACAACAATATTCGACCTATGACAAAGAATTCTACGTTGTGGTTAAAGCACTTTGTTACTAGCGTCGCTGCCTCATCACTGCAAAGTTTTGTCTTGTATTCAGACCATCTAACACTGAAGTATTTGTATTCTTGAAAGAACCTCAATACCCAGCATGCTAAGTAGGTTACTTTCCTGCAATAATACACATTTGTACACAAGCACAAGACTTCTGTGGACAATAAACCAGCAGATACCCTTAGCCGAATGACTGTAATTTTGCACACAAAGTGTTTCAAGTCATAGGGTTTGATGCCATGAAGTCAAAATACTTTGATAGCAAGGACTTTAGGATCACCTACAGCAAGCTACTCCGAATAACAACTTGACTCGAATGCTTAATTAGAAAGGGTTACCTTTTCAGAGCGTCCATGACTTTACATTCCAAACCTATGCAAGTTGCTTATATCGGAGTTGCATGCTAGTGGTGTAGCCAGCCATTTCGGTAGGGATAAAATGACTGCTCTTGTCAGTGACACCAAGGCATCATAAAGACGTGGCTAGAGTTGTAGCTTAATGTCATGTGTGCCAAGTAGCCAAGGGAGCTAAACAAAACATTGGGATGAACACACGCCTCCTAATACATGATTGCCCTTAGAAGGACATAAGCATCGACTTTGAAATGGGCCTGCCCAAACTCCGAGAAAGCATGCTTGCATTCTAATGGCAGTTAAGGATGAAAAATTTTACCCAAACCAATTTAACTATCCCTAGCCTCCCCCAATGGAATGAGTATGGGTCGCAAAGTTGTATCCGTGAGGTGCGACCCGTGACCCTCCTTGACCAATCATGAGATAGGTCGGATTCAAATATAAAAAATTATACCTTTCCCAACCCATGACCCGCTATTAATTAAGTAAAATTATATAATCCTAAGGCTAAAATGATTTAAATAAGTATTATCTTTTAATTTTTATCTAAAACAAATTATTAGTTATGGGGCGGTTAGGGCGAGTCGAAGAAGGTCAGGGGACGTTGGGGAGACATGACTATGGGATGGTAGAAAGGAAGCAGATCGGGGCGTACGAGGTAGTAGAAAGTAAGCAGGCTAGGGGGGTGAAAGCGGGTATAGGATGGGTATGGATAATGCTTAAAAGATTGCTGGGCGGAAATGGATTTTGTACAATCAGTCTCGTTGGTATTCCTAGTGGTTGTCAACCATTTTTCCAAAACTGCCCACTTTATCCCACATTCCAAAATATCAGATGCCTCTCACATCGCTACACTTTTTGTAGCTGAAATTGTCCGTCTCCACGATCTTCCAAAGTCCATGGTCTCTGACAAAAACATAAAATTTATGAGCTACTTCTAGAAGATACTTATAAAAAATTAGATATCAACTTCAACTACTTACCACCCCAAATAGACGGGTAACCAGAGGATGTGAATAGATATTTAAGGAATCTATTGAGGTGTTTAGCAGGAGATCGACCGATAGGCTAGAAATCAGTCCACGGGTATGAGTCCATTCCGCATCATTCCATATTACACTCCCCACCGACTGGTTGATCTAGTTGACTTTCCCATTACATACAGGAATAGTGTGCTAGCATACTCATCTGCATTGCACTTGCACGAGCTTCACAATAACATTAGCAGTAAATTAACTATGAATTATGATAAGGTTAAAACTAATATAGATAAGCATAGGAGGTTTACACAATTTGATATTAGAGATGAGGTTATGGTTAGGGTTAATTCTGAGTAGCTTCCTATTGGGACCCACAAGAAGTTTGCTCCTAAACATAAAGGGCCATTTAGGATACATAAATAAATTAGTGAAAATTCATATTAATTAGATTTACCATTGGAGACGAGTATTAGTTCACTCTTCCATGTGGCTAATCTGATCCATTACCATGATCCAGTCCCTAGTGCCTTCCTATTTCGGGTCACCCCAGACATGCCCCCTCCACCCCCAATACCTCATAACTCCACCACTAATGGTCCTACTAATTTACCCCACTTTAAACCTATACCTACTAAGATACCTAGAGACACAATCTAACCCTCTATGATGGATGGTTTGAGTGTGTTATTGGCACACCGCACCAATTCGACTTATCTTCTACCTCTACTAGAGAAGTGCATTAGGAAGTCTCAAGATCCACACAGTGTATTGAAGGAGTAGTTTCTCACCATACTCGATGGTTGCATCCACAGGTTTTTGATCAGATAGCAGGGACCATGGATGCAAAGGACCTCCATTTTTTATATCTCGAATTCATGGCGACTTGGAGCATAGCTTAACAAAGTCAAATTCTTCGCTGTCAAAGAGAGCAAATACGGAGACAAGGTACCAACTTCAACAATGACACTGCGCATAAATGTTATTTTTATTTTATTTGTGCGAGAGAAAGATTAAAGAAAAACTTCTTACAAAAACTAATATAAATATAAAGGCAAAGAGAATTTGAAAAGTATAAAATTGTTCAACAAAAATCCAAGAAAGCCATCTGTAATGCAAAGGATACAACTTTGAATAATCTTTATAAAAAGTTGGATACCAAAGAAGGAGAAAGACACATATACAAATTTGTCAAACTAAGAGATAAGAAAACTAATAGCCAAACTAAAATAAAATGCATTAAACATGAAAATCAAAAGGTACATTTTAGATGAAGACATTCAACACAAATGGATGAATTACTTTGAAAGGTTCTTCAATAACGGTTGTGATAATACGATTAATCTTATTGATTTTAGTATCCAAAAAAAAGATAAAAAATGCTCTGACATACAAGTAAAGCTGAAGTTAGGAATTTAAAGAAGATGAAGTATGGAAAAACAAAAGGACCGAATGACATTTTAATAAATGTTTGAATATGTATAATAGATAAATAAATTTCTTGGCTCACTAAATTACCTAATATGATTTTGAAGACTAAAATGATATCAAATAATAAAAAAAGAGTACATTGATAGTTATTTATAAAAATAAAGGCGACGTACAAGATTGTGCTAATTATAGAAGTATTAATTTAATGAGTTATACGTTAAAATTTTGAAAATAATTAAGCATAGATTACGTCCTGAAACTACGGTATCCCAGAATCAGTTTGATTTTATGCTGAATAAATTTATTATATAAGTTATTCATTTATTGAGAAGTTTAATAAAAATGGTTAGAGAAAATAAGAATATTTGTACTTAAGTTTCATTAATTTTAAAAAAACTTTTGATAAAGTTTTAATAGAAGTGTTTTAAAGAGTTTTAAAAACAAAAGAATTTGTACTACCTACATTCAAGTTATTCAGGACATACATAAAGAATGTTACATGTGTTCAAATATAACAGAATATGACAAACTTTTTCTATTTCAGTTGAATTACATCAAAATTCTGCTTTAAGAATACATCTCTTTATATTGGTTATGGAAATTTTGACTAAATACATTTAGAAAAAATGCTTTGGTGTATATTATTTGTAGATAATATTCATCTCGTTAATAAGACTAAATAAGATGCTAAAACAAAACTCAAGTTATCAAAAAAATATATTAAAATCTAAAAGTTTTATTTTAACAAATCAAAAAATGAATATATATAGTACAAATTTAGTCAAGATAGAAGAACTTGTAGTGAGAAGATGATAATTAATGCTCAAGTTATCAAGAAGAACAAACGATTTATATATCTTAAATCAATTATATAGAATAACGTTGAAATAGATAGTAACATTATTAACAGAATTCAAACTCAAAGAAAATCGACCTAGATGGTTTGGACATAAAAATCATAAGCCAATAGAAGCTTCAGTAAAGAAAGTTGGATTATTGGATATTGTCCATGTAAAAAGAGGAAGAGGAAAGGCAAAAAAAGCATAGCAAGAAATTATAAAAAATAATCTTACATATTTTAAGCTAAATGAAAATTTATCATTTGATCGAGTGCAATGAAAATAAAATATATATATATAGTCGCCCCACCTAATAGGATAAAGGCTTGATTTATTGTTGTTATTGTGAGAGAAAGAGAGTTATTTAACATTACATGGGATTAGTGAGTGTGGGAAATTTGTAATTGAGATCATAGGAAAAAGCATTGTTGGGTGTTTGATTTTCAGTAAATGAAGTGAATTAAGCTTGAGCCAACATAGGCATCAACCACCCTCTCCCACCGCTGCCGTCATTGAAAGTCCCAACATCATCGCGCCTCTTGGAGCAGTCTGAAAGGGGATTGGCCACTATTGGCGGTGACGCAAGACAGAAAATACGAATGATATTTTATATTTTATAATCAATAAAATTAAATAACAAATTATCTCAATTAAACTCAATGTTTTTCAAGTTATAATTTTATGATAAATCAGATTTTAAATCCAAAAAATTTAATTATTTTAAAATTAAACTCAAATTGGATCATCTGATAAATAAAAATTTATCAAATTAAATTGGAGCATCTATTTAATTCTACCGGATCAGATTTGAGGTTCAAAAATTAAGAACAGATATCTTGCAATTAACATCCAACAGTAATTAAATCTCAATATTAAAGTTATAGGTCACACAATTAGAACCAAATTAATAAATTGAGTTGAGCAAATATTTTCTACTCAAATTCAATGTTTAATGACCGTTTAGACAAGAGAAGGAATCATACCAAATTTAATAATCCGAATTGGAAGTAGCAATTTGATCAATAAAAGCAAGTAAACGACAAGGCATTGCACAGGAATGGTGTCCATGGGCTCGAGGGCATTCGTGCGTGCAAGGGCGAACAGGCACAAGCACCGCGCTCAATGGTGTTGGTGCACTGGGGTGCAAGCGTCGTGGGGTTCGCACAGGCGCCGCATAGGAGGCACAAGAGGGTGCCAGCGCCATATGGGAGCATGGTAGGCTGCGAGCACCGTACTGGTTTCCGAGGAGGGCATGGGAGCCGTATAGAGGCACGAGGGGGCCGTGGGAAGCGCGAGAGTGTGGTGTTGTTTGTGCGGAGCGTCAAGATGGACGAGACTAGCAAGTTCACAGGATTAGCGCGACTCGGGCTTAGCAGGTCACGCGCACAGGCGCGATGATGGCGGCGTGTGCTCAAGAACGACGGCCAGAATCTCCTTCGGCGTAGCTAACCAGGTCAAGTGAAATCTAGGCGAGTTTGTGGAACAAGAAAGTAATGGATTTTTTTACTAGTAATAAGAATAGATAACTAGGCTATTTAAGGATTCTTATCGATGAAGCACACAGATACTTTGTCAAGCCTAGCATATCAGTATCAAATACCAATAATTCTTGATACTTTATTGATACATATTTAATAAGTCAAGTGACATATTGATTTTTATTTTTAAAAATTTGATACTTGTCTGATACTTGCAAATAAGATGCAGCGCGGGGATCGATTTTAACGCGATCCTAACGCTACCAATATTAAGTTAGCGCCTAGATTTATGTTTATATATTTAAATGACTAAATGCAAATAAAGAGGAAATTAAACCAAAATTTTTCAAATTATATTAAATATAAATATTTGCATTTCCTCATAAATGTCATGAAATATTTGAGATGAGTAAAATGCTATCCAAACAAATTCAAACGAACTTCTACAACTAAGATAATAAACTTTCGAACTTCAAGATGAATTACCGCATACACATTTTCCTTGAAAATTCCTACACATGACAATTTATCCAAAAATTTAAATATATCAACATCTTCACCAAATATGAGTTATATGAATCTGTTTAGACTAGAAATTGATATGGATTTAAACAGTGAACTTGATTCTAATTGC
>KZ451955.1:1895183-1920941 GCA_002786265.1 Apostasia shenzhenica
CCTTCAGTTTTTGCTCCTTTACAAATAGCACCAATACTTGACTTTAATTTGATTCGAATTGAAACCAACTCATTCCAATTAGAATCAAATCGACCCAAAAAACCCAAATTGATCTCAATTGAACCTAACTTGGTATTCCCAAGTTCAATTGGATCAAATCCAACCTAATTTGATTAGTTTGAATCTAATTTGACTCAAATTGAATAAATAATTCAATTTGAATCTAATTAACCCAAATTAATCAAATTAATTACAGAACACCAAAGTGGCATTCCCACCGACATAAAACATATTGTTTGACTCAATAAACGACCCAAATAAAAAAATGCAGATAATAAGATAACTATATACAAGATAAAATTGTTATAATCTACGCTCAAGGTCGTATATTATAACGTAGTCGTTGACGCTGGTGATCTGGCTCTGCATCAAAATATTTATTCAATACTTGTCCAATACTTCTCGATACTTCTAATTTGAGAAAAAATATTGAAGTTGTCGATTCGACCCACACGATAAAAAATAAAAAAACTTATATATAAAACACAACTCATGCATAAACATAAATGTTAAAATTGAGAAAGAGATACATAAGGCTCACGAACTGAGATAAAAAGCACCATGCACACTAATGTTTTAGTAATAGAAAAAATTTGTATCCGTAAGTAGCTGCGTTATCTACTTTAGCTGACCTTTTCTTGCAATCCTAAAAATACTAGTATCATTTTTACTTTTTCTACCTCAATTGATACAGTCTTTATTTCTGTTGGATGTCGATCACTTTTTTACCTTAATTAAGCTCATATTATGAAAAAGATATGACTTTAATTTTTTATTTTATTTATTTATTTAATTAAAAACTCGAAGAGAGAAGAGCATACATCTGTTTTGATGAGGTCAGTATATCTGAGTTTATGTCACAGCATTTGCATTATTATCAATTGTATCTCATTTGCATCGAACTAACTGATTTGAGTTTAATTTAAATTAAAACTAAAACTACTCTACAAACATATATTTAAACTCTCATCACACTTAAATAATCTGTAACAGGTTGGAAAACAATTAAACAAATTTTATGACATTATTTTAATTTAAGATTTTTTGACCCTATCATTTCCTTCATCGAAATATAGACCCCTTAACCTGGATCTAGGCACTCAAAAAACTCTAAACTTATTTCATTAATCAATAACAACTAACTAATACAATATTAGGCGGCCTCTTTAAATAAAGAGATCTCATAATGAAATTTAAAAATAAAATGTCAAATAAATTTAAACAAATATAAAACTAATTCTTTTTTTAATCAGATTAGCTTCAAATATGACGAGTTTTCAAATCTCTTAAATCTACTTTTAATCAAATCAAATCAACTCTGAATAAAGCTAATATGAAAACCTTCAATTAGATTTAATCAATTTGAATTTTAATTCAGCATGTGATATCATTATGACCGTTAGATTCAATATTTTGATCTGTGTCCCGCCAGGCACCACCTCCAAAATATCACTGCCACTACCAGCTCCCACCGTTGCCTCTACCAAGTTGCTGCCTCTGCCTCCGCAAAGTCGCTGTCATTGCCACCATCGAATCGCTGCTTCTATCAAGTTGTCACTGTTGCCTCTGTGTGGAGCACTAATTGATGCGCGCCCATCCGTTGATTGGTACAATGCCAATCTCTATCATCGTTTCGGCATCAATCCCATCATAGATCGTCGGATCTCCGTCCCCTTATTGGTACTTCATGCGGATTTTCCCCCTTCATCATTTTACTTTACATCCAATTCCTATTAGCTAGAGTCATGCCTATGTATTTCCTTCCCCATTCCCTTTTTTCCTTCAAGCATGTTTTTTGTATTCTACTTTTTGTCATGAGTAACTTTGGTATTAGTGAACTTAAATTGTGAATGAATTGAATAGTAAGTGGTAAATCTTTATTCTCAATTAGCATAATATTCTAAGACTTTTATGTTCTGCCAACTCTTCTTGTGAATCGGACTTCTATCATTATCAATTAAATGAAATACATTATGTAAGCATTATTGTTTGTTCATGAATATGACAACTTACAAGTTTAGAGCTTAATTCCCACCCAAACATCTATGTGAAGCTCTCCAGAATCACACATGCTATTTGTTTGTTGAAATGCCTCACATGAACATTACTTAAGTATTAATCTCCCTTTTCATCACAATACCTGAGGTATCAAACAAGGAGATTCATTAATAACAATGAAGTGTGCCACTATCATAAGTTGATAAAGTCTTTGGCACATGCAAACATTTAATGGTGGCTAAGAAATTGATCCATCATATCTACAAACAAGTTACTAAAGTAACAATGCTAATGCCAATGTCCTTGTTTCTTTTACTGTCAGAAGTGTGTGACGAGGCTGGTTTCAACCGTGGAGCAAAAACCCAGTGATATCGTTGGGATCAAGCAAATCAAAGGGGGTAAAGAATAACTGAAACATGAGTATATCTTACCCAAATGATTTCCTAGAATATCATATCAATAGCAAGTTAGCATCTAGATTAACTACAAAACCTCTGAGTTTAGATAATAATCATAGATTTTTTCTTAAGTCAAAACTGCAATACACAAGTTATAAGGAAAAATTCAGTTTTTTGAATACTTCTAGCAATTAAAAAAACTGAAATTCTGAATAGTATCTGAAAGGCAGCAAGTTATATGATCAAATTCAAATGATATTAACCTTCATCAACATATGCCAAGTACTAATGACTTTGGGAAAAGATCCATCACCTCCTTAAGATATCCACCATTACTCAAAGCCCGTATGATGTATCTGTATGATATTCTGCTCATGCATACTTCTTTTTGAACCATAGTTTTCCATGCCTCCATAATAAACTGCAAGGAAATAGTTATCACGTGAATGAAGAAAAAGGAAAATCATATGAAAAATTAAAACAACAAAATACACAAATGTTGACCAACTAGTCACCAAGGATACCAGAGGATCAGGTGTTTGAGCACAATATCGCAATATATGCAAAAAATCATCAACTGTTGCAGAGTCGTTTCTATGACAAAGATCCATAAGCATCTCTTGTGCTTTATCTCTGTTACCCAAGCGAAGTGCATTGACAATTTGAAGCTGAATGCACTTAGTTTCTGAATTTCCCATCCTTGGCAACAAATAGGAATCTGCAACATAAGCAAGAGACATTCAGTAAAAAGGAAAATCAGTATCCAATCATAGTATGTGACTATTACATTCTTCACTTGGATCATATGTATAAACTGGTTGAAACATAAATCAGAAAGAGCTTTGAAAAATTGAATGAAAAAAGCTAAATATGTCAAGTAAAGGTATCATTTTTGCCACATAAGTTTAAATGAATCGCACTAGGAAGCATCGACATGAGAACTTCTCACATTACAGGAAATGAATATGACAAGACATATCAAATAAAATAATATATATCTACGTGATTATATAATTTTATTATAATTTTTATTCAATATTATAAAAGCAAAAGCACGAATGTAACACGAGGATACAGGAACACAACACAACACGTTGGAATGTACAGAAAGTGTCCATGTTTCCTTAGTATTGCAACTAGATTATACATTTATATCTGATTAGCACTGGAAGAAGTACGCAACCTACCCCAAAAATTCGAGAAAAATTGACATGGCTGTGCTCTTGCATGCTCATTCTTCTGAACCTAAGAGAAAAGGCACCTTAGGAGATGGGCTATAATAAACAAAATATACCGCAAAAGTTGAACAGCAGTTCTATTTGCTGAGGCATTTTATCAAAAGACCAGCAGATTGTCTTACTAATTTCCGGACTCCAGCCACGTTCAAAGATTCCATAAGCGATCGGCGATGAGCCCTGGATCCGAGTTCAAGCAAAGCAAATTAGGGAGAAGCCAATTCAGTGAAGGTATGTTCAGCTTCTAACTCACATGTATCTGTACATGTTCTGAGCCTTGGTAGAGGAAGATGAAAGAGCCGCTGAAACAGAACGTAATAAGTTGGTCGACGGATCGAGCTCAGGATAGTTGAAATTTTCAACTTAAACGATGTATCTTCATCTCACACACTGAAGCTTCTTCTCTCAACCACCGGTCGCAAGAAGCAGTTTTTTTCATTTTTCTTTTGCACAAGAATGGTGAAGGGGAACAACCGGGCTGACGAAAGGCGGATGCGGAAGCAACAGTAGAACGATCCCGGAAGAGGAAAGAGGTATTCAAACTGAGAAGCGAAAAAACTCTCGAATCTCGTTGGAGGATAGACCGTAGAGAAATTCTGAAGTGATCGGAAAGTTTGGAGTGATTAGGGTTTCCGGAGGCTGCAGCTAGGGTTTACATGTTAATCGAGAGATGGAAGTCTTATATTATGAGTGGATTAATGTTTTCAATCTCAAATCAGTTAAAATATTTTGACAGATTTACAGACATAACTCTAAATTTTTTATTTTTTAATTTTATAATTTTACATTTTAAATTTTTTAATAATAAAAACTAATAGAATACGCATATTTATAAATATATTTATAATATTTTGTATATACATATTATTAATAATAAGTATTCAAATAATTATAATTAGCAAAAAAAATCTTTTAAAAATCTTGAGAAAAGCCAAAATATATTATTTTTGGATAATTTAGGGGTAAAATTATAAAAATAAAAAATTTAATATGTAATTCAAGATGAATTAAATTGTATGTACGTAAATGCCTTTATTTTGACAGATTTAGAAGGTGAAGTTGTAAAATTAAAAAATAAAAAATTTAATATATAATTTTAGATGAATTAAAGAGTATATATGTAAATGTCCTAAATATTTTTTAAATATAATAAAATATATATTTTTTTATTATTTTTATTTTTCCAAAAAAAAATCAATTAAAACAAACCTAGTTACTCCAATAAAAAAACCCTTGTTATAATATATATATATATATGTATGATATAATATTATAAATTTATTTACATATAATTTTTAGCGATCCCCGCGCGGCATCAAGAGAGAGAGGAGCAAAGAAGAGAGAGAAAATTTTAAGAATAAAAAATATCATTTCATACATTTTTTCTTAC
This sequence comes from Apostasia shenzhenica, assembly GCA_002786265.1. Lineage (NCBI taxonomy): Eukaryota > Viridiplantae > Streptophyta > Magnoliopsida > Asparagales > Orchidaceae > Apostasia > Apostasia shenzhenica. The sequence continues at coordinate 1,900,265 of KZ451955.1, forward strand.
TGTAAAATCTAAATTTTGGACCTAACTGCACATTACCTAAAACTAATGGACCAATTTAAGCAATTTTCAAAAAATTAAACCTACTTACACATATGATCAAACAACAAAAATCTACTTGCAATTTACCCTTAAAAATAAGTTTATAATGTCGTGTTTGGTTGTAAAATAAAAGATTCTCAAATAACGTGCTTACTGCCAAGTCCAACATTTTCATGCAGTATGATTAGATGCACGAAATTTAGATTACGATTCATGCATCTCATACGTCTATATATATACAATTGTAACAGCTGGATTTGATTACAGGCAACTAGGAGAGGCCAAGGACTCCATTGAATCGAATTAAAAACTTCAGACCACATTATGTAAATGCCCCTCCATACTGTTTAAAAAGTTTTTGGGTAAAATACAATTTTATTCCTCCTAAGTCCTCAGATTCATAGAACTTTGATCATTCAATTATGACAAACTTTCAATTTAATATCTCAAGTTTAAAGTTGTTAATGACTAGATCCTCCATAAGTTAATTAGTTATACATCCTCATTTCAAAGTTTTTTTTATGACCATTATGAATAACTTGTTCCATTCTCTCAGCAATCATTTATAATAATCAGCAAGAACAAAATTGTCAAAAGAATCAAAATAGGAGGAAATCTATGATTATTTACAACCTAAATCAGGAATCAAATCAAAGATTATTTTAAGTTGAGAGTTTTATATAAGAAAAGTGAAATATATCGCAATCATCCACACGAACGGATGATATGAGTCAAACAACAGACTCAAACAAGCCCCTAACAAGTTTCTCTGACGTAAGTTTTCTCGAATATCTTACACCAGAAGAGATCACCAAATACTAATAAAACCCTGAAAAGTTTCATCCAAAGTAGGAGTTATCCCAAAAAACAGCAGAAAAATTATTTTCTCTCTGATGTCCAGCAACAAATGAAAGGAAAAAAGACTGGCAAAAGATTTAAGTTCTATTTCAACTCTAGTTTCTGCTAACTCAAGTTTACTCGCTAAGAAACCATTCTCACTTAGGCTCTCTTTTTCTCTCTCTAGAGTTGTAATCTTCTTCTACTTTTTTTCTGTTCTATAATCAAAGAAATATTAATAGTGGTATTCAAGCAGAATGGTTTTCTTCCTATTCCAAGTTTTCATGTGAAACCTATGCTTATCCTATGTTCTTTATTTTCTTTTCACATTTTTCTAACTGTTAAATCTAGTTGACAGAATTTTCCTCAACTGAAAGAATAAAATGCTATAGAAACTAAGTAAGACAGCACATCAAGCAATAGTTTATCACATTTTAGAACAAACTCAACATCAATCGTAGTACTAATCGAATTAATGTTTGATATTACTCGCCATTGTGGTTCTCTTCCATTTCATAAAACCCTGTACAATGTGAGTTCTTCGTTGCTTCGTGCAAGCTTATTCTACTCCAGAATTCAGTGAAGAAAGAAGAGATGATGATGATGATGAACGATCAACATCTGAGGTAGAAGATGACAATGCTGATTGAACAGCGAGATTCCTGAATCTCCGAGAGATGGGAGCTTCACCATCACCAGCAAGATTCCTCGTGATGTTGATAATCGTGGAGAGAAATCTTGCTAGCAGGGACACAAGTCCTGGGATCTGCAAGAGAATCTGGAATTAGTAAAGAATAGTACATGGTGTGAGAAACTTCGAATACTATTTTGTATTTTCTGTTTGGAAATTCGAGTTTTGTCTAATATCAAACACTAAATTGTTACTAAAGTTTGCTTGAGGTTTTAATTACATGATGGAAAAAGGCTATGAGATCGTAATTGTTTTAACAAAGCGCTCAACGCTGTGTTCATGAACTACTTTTAAATTTAAAGCTCACCCGAATGGTGCCAAGGCATTACGCAGCTTTAAATTTTTAAGCAGTTTAGAATCCTTTTAAGTTATTTGAAATGTAAGCCATTTGAACGATAGCTTAAGAAATTAAACCTTTAAGCAGCAACTTAAAAGTTTTTCTAAGCTGTTTGCAGATAATAGCTAAATTTAACTGGTTGTTTGGGATTCTATAAGAATAGCAGCTATCAAAATTCAACAACATTAAATGATATTATCGAAGAAGGAAAAATTTCTTTTACCGTTCCATGACGAAACTCTTGAGCAATATCAAGTTGCTTCCATAATGCTATGGCAGTAACAGTAGCAACAAAAATGAGAAAAACGTATTGAGGATTCCTGTTTGTAACATAACATTAGGTGTCAAATAGAAGGATCAAAATGAAATGATTAAAGTTCAAAATGAAGAGAGAATAGATTTATCATTCACCTCAAAAGCATCATAAATTCATTGAAACCGAGGATAAGGATTGCAGCAATTGCCCATGCAGGAGGTAACCAGCTATTCCTCCCCCTAAGCGCTACCTGCACAAATTCATTGAACTATTAAACTAGCACAAAGAAAATAGCCTTTTTGAAAATGCAATAGAAGGCCTCAAACATATGATTGGAATAGAATACCATTGAGGTAATGCATGAAATTTTCTAGTATACAACCAACGTGATGCTTAAAGTAAAGCCAACAAGTATTTCTTCAAAGGGTGGATTACGTATATGCCATTAAAAATTTACTATATTATACATATTCACATGATAATATTCTGATTAATCATGATCAGGTTATGTATTAGTTTCATGATTTCTTCCCATCCATGGCGATCCTGCAAGACTCCTGCCTACAAATGTACAGTGAAGAATGCCGATTAAAGAGCAACCCACAAATTTAGATGGGCGCACAGGAGATAAACAAAGGGTAGATGGCATAATATGTAAAACACAATCTTTTAGCTAACAGCATATACATCAACCTATTACATGCAAACAGAATATTCCGCAGATGCAAATATTACAAAAAAATTTTAATAGTATATATATATATATACTTAGTCAAGTTATAAAAAGTCAAGACAGATTTCGAAAGATGGATGAGATGGATTGCTGACTTGGTGAATTAGAAATCTCTCCATTTATTTTGAATGATTGGAAATTTCATTTGGGCTAATTTTATTTTTCGCATTTATTTTGTATTAGTTATTTCTATTTCTGTGATTATTATTTTAGGCATAATATCGAGTATTTTCTCGTTTGTGTGAGAAAATTATTACATCATGTATTTTTTTTATTGAATCAGTTTATATGAAAGTCTATATAAACGACTTTTTGTTATTCTTATTTTCCTAATACTGAATGAATATTATTTGCCTTTTTTCTTGGGACTGTTGATTCTGGAATGAATCAATATTCTGAATGGGAAAAGGCTTGAGCCTTGGGTGAGAATCCCTAAACTCCACCCGCTCAAGCTCATCCCCCTGGGTTCGACTCTTGGTTTGCTAATCCGCACACCTGCGATTAACAAGTCAGCTCGTGCGCCTGCATCCAGCTCAGACGTTCGTGCACAAGAGTCCTACTCGCCGTTTCCTGTCACTGCATTCAGCTCATCGACTCAGTGCCCCTGTTCGTTGACTCGTGCGCCTGCATCCAGAGCTCGCACGCCGAACCCCGCCGGCCAGCGCCCGCTCGACATGCCTGCGCACCGAGTCTCATGCGCCACGCTCCCGTGCACCAACGCCTGCGCGCCGCAACCGCGTGCCAAGTCTGCTCGCCGAGTCTTGTGCCCGCTCGCCGCGCCTGGCGCTCGCTCGCTCCGCACCAATCGCTTGCCACGTCTCGCGCCAGCGCCCATGCGCCGTGCCCGCGGGCCCCGACCGTTCGCCGCACCCCGACCATTTGCAATGTCCCGTGTGCGAAGCCCGTGTTGCATTCAAGTTTTCAACTTAGGCCCTGTTTGGCAATGGGCTAAAAATCATAGCTAAAATTAGCCATAGTCAAAATCTTAAATTTATTTTAAAAAATTATTTTATATCTCATCTCACACAAATTTCAACATTAAACAATCACTTTATTTCACATCCAACACAATTCTCAATAAATTAATCAACTTTATTTCACATCCTACATAATTTTTAATATAATCAACTTAATTTATTTCACATCATACATATTTTTCAAAAATGGCTAAAAATTTTAACCAAATCTTCTTTTTTTTTCTTATTACCAAACAGTAGGTACAAATTTTAGCGACCTGGTTTAAATCGAATATTCTAGATCTTTATGCTTGCTTACAATTTGATCGAATTTATTCTATCTGTGTGACCTATTATTATTAAGTGCAATTTAATTATGGGCAAATTACACTCAGGTCCCTGAGTTTAAGGGTTATTATCACACAGGTCCAAGTTTTGAAAATTATATCGGGGTCCCTAATTTTTAAAAAATTATCATCTAGGTCCTTTTTTAAATTTTTTTATTATTAAAAATTATAAAAATTTCCATTATACCCTTACCCCTCCCTCTCTCACCAGATCCGGCAGCCACGCCACCCAGCGCGGCCGCCAGCAGCCTCGCGCGGCGGCAAGGCGCGCACGCGCAGCGGCCGCCAGATCGGGAGGAGGGAGAGAGGGAATCTCCACCAGATCCGGCAGCCACGCCACCCAGCACAGCCACCCTGCGTGCAGCGGCCGCCGCCTGCGTCGCGCGGCTGCCCTGCGCGCAGCGGTTGCCGGATCGGGAGGAGATTCCCTCTCTCTCCTTCCGATCTAGCGGTAGCGCGACCTAGCGCAGCCGCCGCGGGACGGGAGCGTGGGGTGGCGCGGCGACAGCGCACGGCCTCGTAACTGCCGGATCGGGTGGAGAGAGGAGAGGTAAGGGTATAATGATAATTTTAATATTTTTTAATAATAAAAAAATAAAAAAAAGACACAAATGATAATTTTTTAAAAACTAGGGACCCGGATGTTATAATTTAAAAAATGTGAACCTGTATGATAATAATCCTTAAACTCAAGGACCTAGATGTAATTTTCCCTTTAATTATTGTTGGTTAAATATTGTGTGATCCTATAATCTTGTTACTCCGTTCTAATTTATTGAAAATCGAATTGAGCCCTAATTTGAGTTGGTAATTTTTCAATTACCTTCGATCTAATTTATTTAAAATTTTAAAGAAATTAGTTTTGCAGGTTTAGTTAATTTTTCAATCATTACAAAATTGAGTTCTAAAATTTTAGCATGATTTGTGGTATTTTGCTATATATAATTTGTTAATCTCTAAACTGCATTATCAGTCATCTGTCCCGCATCAAAAAGCTTTAAATACCTTGGCTTAATCATACAAAAGTGACAGTAAAACAGATAATTATGTCATTAACAAAATTTAAACAGGATGAGTAAAGTGAAGAAATGTATCTGACATGTTATGTGATAGAAAAATTCTACTCATATTTAAAGATAAATTTAGTGTTGAATGCTGGCTAATAAAAAAAAGTATACAAATAAAATAAATATTGCATAAATGAAAATGCTAAGATTGATGAGTACTATATACGAAAAAATAGAGCAAAAAATAAGTATATCCGCAATAAAATTATAATAACATCAATTGAGAATAAACTCACAAAGAGTAGGCTTGGTGGTTTGGACATATAAATTATAGGCCGTTTGAAGCCCCAGTAAAAAAAATTGAGTTATTGAGTTTTGCTCATGTAAAAAGAGAAATAAGAAGATCAAAAAATTATGACAAAAAACTATAAGAAAAATTTTACATATTTAGAGCTAAATAAGGATTTGTTAATTGATAAAATGCAATGAAAATAAAGGATTCGTGTAGCTGACCGGCCCAACCGACCCCACCTAGTGGGATAACGGCTTGATTGATATTGTTGTTGTTGCTGTTTTAGATGATCAAAAATATATGAATCTTTTTTTATATGAAAACCAGGAAGCTAACCTGAGCAGAAATTGCTTGGATGATGGTATGCTCGGTCTCTGCATTGAACTGTTTCCAAATTGACTTACACTGTACTGGTGATAACAACATGTTCTCATGAGGGATCTGAAAGATGTAAGCAATAAGTCTCTACATGTCAATTAATTGAAATTCAGTAGGTACACAAACATAATACCTCAGGCCATGTTGCTGAAGCGAGTGGATCTATAGAAGCTTCGAGGCTCTTCTTTTTGGAAACATGAACATCTAAAAGACTTGATTTGAGAACATTTTCAATGTCATCTTTCTTGTTGTCCAAACGTATAGCAACCATTACAGATAAAATCTTTAAGGCCTGTGCATTTCATAGATAACACGGACAAAAGGATATTAAACAATAAATATATGCAATTATATAATATTAAAAGATTTTCAAATATCACAAACATACACTTTAGTTAACATAAGGAAAAAAATGTTGAATGTTCCGCTTTGGGCTGGTTTATGTTAGGATGCACATGAGGATTGTCCCACATATAAGTTGAGGTATTAACATACAAAATATGACTCTTATCCCTTGACCCTGAGCTTTGAGTTGGAAGGTGTTTACACTTATATATTAGCCTCAACTTGATTCTCTAAAGTATGAATCCCTAACAAGTAGTATTAGAGTTGATGATTCGATTAAAATTAATTCATACAAGAGTGCTCCCATGGAATACTAGCTTATCATGGAATTGCAAGAAGTAGGTAATACCACGCCTAGGATAGAGTAGGGCTCTTGGTGGACTCAGATAAAAATTCTAAGAGCAAGTACTCCCATGCCTAGGATGGAGTAAGGCTCTTGGTGGCATTCACTTGATATGGTTAATAGTGGTCCATTAGGGGGGGAGTAGATTCAATGCGGACAAATTCTCAGGTGAGTCGGGTTGAGTGTGACATTTATTTAGCCTTTGTTATGGTTGATTCTTTGTAAATTCTCATGCAAATGTATTCTTCATGATCAATTGGCCCTTAGCAAATTAAGATAGCTAAAAGTGTAATTTTTGCATTGTGCTTATTCTTAGCCCAACATAGACTTTTTGACTTTTTGGATTAATAATTAATGAAGCTTGATGTAGGAATTTTTGCGATAAAAGGGATTCAGAGCATGAATATTAAGCACATCACAAGAATCCATTAGCACATCAAGCTGAAGAAAGGAAGTTGAAGTAAAAAAAGAAAACTATAAAGGTTCTTTTAATTCCTTTTTCCAGAACCTCCTTAATATGAGATTGGGTGTATTGTACTACTTTGTGACTACACTTTGAATGTGGCTTTGACGATAATAGATTCTCTGTTCTCCCATGGATGTCTAGTGTCTCTTTATTCATTACTTCATCATAATTACGTCATCATCCTATATTCGATGTGCTCCTACCGGGTAAGTGAGCTTACTCCCTAACACGTTTACAATAATAATTAATATGCTATTATATGTGTTATAACTGCTCCAGTGGTTTGTATGTGAACAATCAATGGTTTTACAGCCAAGAAGAATGATATAATTCAAACATCACATCAAGAAAAGACAGTTAACAAATGGACATACAGCTTCTCGAGCATCTTTTGCTATCATTTTGATGTCTTCTTTTCCAGTCCAGACCCTTGGCATCAAATCTTTGTCATGGTTAAATATAGTATAAAACCTGAAATGAAACAAGAAAAAGCTAATGCGAATATGCGAAAAGGATGTTGAAACCTAAATAGAACACTGATCATGTACCTGTCTTTCATACGAATTAAAACCTTCCCAGCTTCTTCTTTGGCCTTCCTTTCCACCAATATCCTAGAGAAGTCACTCAGATCAGATAAAGTTTTATTGATGGTTGCCTGGTCTAATTCAAAGTCTGAGAGGGCGGCTGACAACCCTGACAAAGCTTTGATAGTCTCACTCTTATGTAGCATTCTTATAGATGCCCAAGTATCTCCCTCAACCTCATTAAATAGAGATTCCATGGGTTCCATAAGAGCTTTAGTCAATTGATCCTGTTCAGAATAAACAACATCAATTTTGCCATTTGCTTTGGATCTAGTCAATCAATTATAATGCATTAATAAAAATATACCTCATAATCTACTTTAAGTTCAGAAAGTTTAGCATCACGAACAGATGAAGCATGAGTTTTTATGTCCCGAGCTAATTTCTCCCTGACCTTGGAAGCATCCAAATCAGCCTGTTTAATGGCAATATCTGTTCAAAACCTGTTTGTTAGATGTGACAAACCCATTTCAATGGAATAAATACATAACAAACAGCAAATGGAAATCCAACTTACACTCAAGTCCCTATTTCAAAGCTTAATATTATGCAAGCAGGATTTTAAAAAATTAATGTATGGGTCCCTGATTTTACTTAAAGACCAAAATATCCTCCCTCTCCCCCATCTCCCTCCCTCCCACCAGTTCGTCAATGTCGGCATCAGCATTGGCACCGGCGCAATGACGGAGGAGCCGCCACCAGCAAAGGGGCAAGGGGCTGCCCGCCGGCTCCTCCCTCTCTCTCTAAATCTGTTAGCAGGGGGCTTACCCACCCCCTCCTCCCTCTCTCACTCTAGATTTGTACGAGGCGCCCCCCGCCCCTTTACCGACAGCAGCTCCTCCGCCTCTAGCCGATAGCTGAAGGACGGCGAAGTCGCCGCCGGCGAGGGGTGGGGGCCTACCCGCCCCTCTTCCATCTCTCTATAAGATCTGCAATAGATCTAGAGAGAGAGGAAGGAGCAGGCTGCCCCTCGCCACTCTGCCAGTGCCGGCCAAACCAGTTAGGGGAGGGAAAGGCGAGAGAAGGAGGGTATTTTGGTTTTTTTCTTAAAAAATAATTACAAAAAAACATATGTGATAATTTTTATAAAATCAGAGACCCACATGTTAATTTTTCAAAGTCATATACCTTCTGCAAAATATTAAGATTTAGAATAAGAACCAAGGTGTAATTTACTCAAAAAAATGATTATAAACATTAATATGGAATTTGTGAAGTATTCATTCTTTTCATTTCGAAAAGTAACATTATAAGGATAGATAAACTTTACATATATATATATATATATATATATTAAATATGTAGTTATCAATTGATATAAAAACTTAAGCTTGTGTGTTATGCCCTATAATTTTATATTTCAACAATATCCTCTTTGAGACATGAGATGATATCTCTATCTTTCAAATTTTTCAAAAAACACTACAGTCGACTAAGCATATGTATATATATGTATATGATTGTACGTATATACTTACACCTAGATAATAAACCTATATATAATTACACACCTCAAAGATATTCCCTTTATTCTCACGCTATGTTTTGTAGGTATGTATGTATGTACATGTCAAGAGCAGTATTTATATGTGTCTAAAACATTACCTGCACAGCCATAATCAAATTCTTGCATAGTTGACTGAGTGCAATTATAAACTGAGCAAGAGAACCGCAGTTCTTTCTTCAGGGATTGTTCCAAATCATTTTTAAATTTGTGAAAAGCCTTAGAGCGTAAATGCCCCAGCATCGCTAGATATACAGGCTTTACAAGCTGAAAAAATATTGAACAGAAAGCATTACTTGTGTAGGAAATGGCCTAGTTTTAACACAGGATTCTGACAGGGCATAGAAATCAAATTTAGCTAAGAGCGCGAATTCCCCAACATCCTGGGACAAAGGATTCTAACAGGACTTAGAAATCCACAAAAGACCAGAAAAAGAAAATTCAAGGAACAACTGAAGTCTCACATCCAATGCTTTAGATTCCAACTGACGCCGTTTTGCCGATCTCACACCATCATCGAAGTAAAACGCTTCCCTTTCATACCTGTACAGATAAAGAAAAGTGAATGATAAGTAACTAGAATTCTCTAACTTAACATCGTTCAAGCATGAATGTCTCTAAGTGAATACATTAATGAGTAAACAAGTCATGATTGAAAGCTCTATAAAAGAATACATTAACGAGGAGACTAGCCAGAAATTCAAAAGAAAGTAAAGAGAAACACTTACTCTGCAAAATAATAATCAAGGATGGAGCTAACTGTTTTTCCAAAGCCAGGTACTGGACCAGAATTAACAGCCTCCACCACTTCAACCCAACGCTGACTCACATTTCAAAGATGGTTTCAGGACCAAGAGTGACCGATTAAAACCTATTTAGCATCTACCATGGGGTGATTACCTTATCAGAACTAAAAGAATCTAGCTTTCCATTTGCAATCTCCTCACATCGGACAGTAGCAACCATTACCTAACATTAAGAAAAAGAAGTATATTAGACACAAACATAGTAGTTCCCGAAAATGTTAGCAATGGCTCTAAATTAGAAATGTTACATGATTTTCCTTCAAAATAATGAGAATTTGTTTGGTCAGAAACATTTACCCTGTGAGCAGGAAGGTCTAGATCTTTATTTTCTCTTATAGCTTTCCATATCTGCTGTGCACTAAAAGAAAATCCTGATGCAGGAATGGCACCACCTCTGTCACCTGCAAGGCCTCCTGGGGAAATTGAATTGAGAAAAAGCTGCCTTAATCGTGCAACCTGCATTAAAATGCAATATCATGCAAGAAAATCTATCAAACTTAATCATTCCTATACTTGGTATTAACAGGAAAGGAAACTCAAAACACACAAGTTCGCCTCATTAAGTGAACTACCTCCTTTTTAAACTGCTCTGCTTTTTCTTCATAACTTGACAAAGCCACGACTTCCACCTTAAATCAAATACAGTGTTAATACAAAAATTTGAAGGCACAAACTTCAAAATGATTAAACACGTACAGTAAAATATTCACTTAGTAAAGCTGTCTTGCTTTCCTGGGACTTGGAAACAGTATCCCATATCTGCCAAAAAGAAGAGCACTTGCCTCAGTCCATGTGTGATAAAATATACATAAGTATTTTGTATTTAGAATACTTCAATGAGAATTAGTGTAACACTCGACTCAAAATCTTTAATTTTACGAAAAATAAATTATTTATTAAAATCTTTAATTTTACTAAAAAAATATCTATTCTTTTAAATCCTTCATTGCAATTTTCTTTTTTAAAGGATGACATCTTTAATTGTGATTTTTATTATTAAATATACCTAAACTCATTATAATTTCACAATTATATTCATTTAATTCACCGACAATAGGATAAAAGATTTGATTGTAATTGTTCTATTTTTACGGCTTAATAATGAGAAAATAATTTGTAAACCCCATATTGTAATTTTTCATTAGGGTTCCCACCAAACTTAAGCCAATAAATCGAATTAAATTCTCAACAATCCACTAACATTGGCTAACCATCCACATAAATTTGTTTAATCATTATCTCCCCTCCTGACGATTATATAAATCCCTCCCCTCTTTCGTTTAAATTCACTTTAAAAACATCTTCTCATCTTTATAAGTGTTGTGAAAACAGGTTAGCAGAAGAGGGAGATCAAGTACTAAAATGCTCTTCAAGTAAGTGGTTATACTTTTGTATCGAGTTTATTTTGAAACTTCAATATTTATAAAATATTCATTACTCATATGTGTTAATCATAATTATATCTACATAAAAGTCATAATTATATCTACACAAAATTTCATATAATGTTTTGACAAGTTATTCTAAATTTAACATATTTGAACTAAAGATAATCGCAAAAATATAATCATTATCACTAAAGGCTTATTACGTAAATATACTAAATATTTCAGTAAACTTAAAATTGTTAATTAAAACTAGATTAATGAGATGAATTCGAAATAAATGCACGCCAAAAAAAGAAATTAACATGAATAATTACATATTAGTACCTATTATATAATTAAATTGCTGAATATATATATATATATATGCAAATATGTTAAATGTTATATTAAACTAAAAATTTATAAATTAAATATACCATTAACATGATGTAATAAATGTTGTAAACATTTATATTTAAGTTCCTTGACCTTTTTAGTTCATCTTTAAATCCATCCTAAGAAATGAACTAATATATATATATATATATATATGTATTAAATTTTTAATTATAATATATTTGTATCAGCACCTTAAATTTTACTCTTTGACCTTCTTTGTATAAGTATCATTTGACTTGAATAACGTTTATGGCAATTTGTGAAATTTTTTGTCGAGATTCAGATTTTTAGAAGCTAACGCTTCAGATACCTCAGCATCATAAAGGGGATTCTCTAATGTCATTTACGCGGTTCATGTTTAGTTCTGTTTCACTGCTATATAATTCTGAAATATTGAATTTTACTCTTGACATGATTTAGCGAAGTCTACTATTTTGAAATTACCTAACATATGTTCCGTCCAAAAAAAAAAGAAATCACATAACATACCTCATTGTCTAGATTGACCTATTTATGCTTTAATAAAATCCACTTGAGATCATCCCATAAGACTATTTTGTTACTAGTATTATATTAAAAATAATCATTTACTAACTGACTTCAGCTATTTTGTTTAATGATCTCAGGTTTTAGGAAGAAGAATCAAAAATAGCATAAAATTGCCTAAGACCCAGTGATGTGCCTTGTCCCTTTATTAACATAGTATTAAATTTATTGTTTGATGTATTTATAATAAGGTCTCATTCGAGAAACCATGAACCTACTTATACTAATAATTTAATGATCTATCTTTGTGTTTCAATTATATTCTTGCTCTGTAAATTCTAAAAATCTCACACACCAATTCAAATCTCCCAAGTGACAAGGGAAATTCAAGTTAGGGTGTGACAATAAGGCGTTGGATCTTTAAACAAACAAGAAGGCAGGTGGATCTACTCTAGCCTTGTTTGGCTCGAGAACTAAAATTAGGATCAAAATGATACTAATTTAAAAAACAACAATAATAATAATAAATAAATTTTTTTAATCATTTTACAAAAATTCTAATATAAGATAACATTATTTTACTTCACATACTTAATAATTTTCAATAAAAATATCTATTTTATTTCACATCCTAGACCAAAATAGTCGATTCTAATATTTTGGTCTAGGATGTGAAATAAAGTAGATATTTTTATTGAAAATTATTGAGCATGTGAGGTAAAATAATATCTTTTTTATTAGAATTTGTGTAGAATGATTAAAAAAATTATTTATTATTATTGTTATTGTTTTTTTAAACTAGTACCATTTTGGTCATCATTTTGGTACTCGCGCCAAACAGAGCCAATGTATTTATAGATTAAATTGTGAAAGATAGAATACTATATTTTGTGATGTGATATATGTTTTTTGCTTTGTGACTATAATTTGTATCAAATGCCTAGATAGTTTTATTATTGCTCAATTATGTTCTTATATAAGATTGTTGATTGTAATGAGTAATTATGCTGCACTTGAGTACAATTGAGTTATATGTCAAGTGCAAACCAATTAATGTTGAATAATGAAATGTATGATAATGCACTGATGTGACTAATAGATATAATATGTGAAAAAAATGAATTTACTTTTCTTCTCAATCATGCCCACCACGGTTCGAGCTCGAGAAAATTATTAGTGTGATAACATCCTGTGGTAGTTTCTAGCTACCCGGAGTGATAACGATCACTAAAGGTAACTGCGTATAAGTCACTTATTGTGATGAAGTATGTAAGAATGATTTGGATGCAATAGTATTCGGTGATAACCTACAGAGGGTTATCCAAACGAGGTGACAATCACTGCAGTTGTCTGAGAAATATGGCCCAAAAATGTGATAAAGACACAAATATTTTTTAATATATTTTTAGTATTATTGTAATTACATGCAATTATTTTAATTAAACATATTAGATTAGATTATCTACTGTCTACTAAGTCTACCAACGATTTCTATTTTTATAGGTGCAGATCAAACACAAGGGGGAGCGGTGAGGCGTTGCAGGAAAATGTTAAACTAGAGTGTGTCGTTTTTGGTATATATATATACATACATACATATTGATGTTTATATATTGTTATCGTAGTGTGTTTTATTACATAATCTTATCGCATATCAGTGAAACTTGTGTATGGATGTCCCCTATCATTGGTGGTGATATATTATAACTGTTTTGGATATGTAAATGTAATTATGTATATGTACATGATATATTATATGCGATTTTGAAAATTTGTAAGGTATTATAACTCCAACTTATTCCTGTCACAACCTGATCAAGCGTAATCTAAGTACAAGCATACACTTAAAACATTAATAGGAATTACAGTGGTTAGGTTGTAACAATTGTGGTACCAGAACAGGTTTGATCTTAGGTTAGAAAACTTAGATGGGAGGAGAGTGGGAAGACATAAAAGGGAAACACACTATGCACTGCACTTACATTTTATTTACGTTATTGTATGTGCATGTGAAATATCAGTTGTATTTATTTTGTAGAAAAATGACTAGACATGGTCAAAAACAAATGAATGCTAATTCTCAGAATGACATCGTTAGGGGGACAAACCTATCTATCTATATTATTATATTAAGAGTGGTATAGGATGCTGAAATTTTAAAATGCCCATAATACCCTTGCTAAATCAAAAAAATATTCTTTCTTCCTCTCTCTCCATCCAGCAACCCCAACCGGCCCCTCTCTCTCCTCTCTCTCTCTCCTCTCTCTGCTTTCTCCCGCCCACTGCCCATGCCTCCTCTCTCTGCTTTTTCTCTCCTGCCCGCCAGCTCTCCCTCTCTCTCCTCTCTCTCTGTTTTCTCCCGCCCACCGCTCTCTCCTCTCCTCTCCTCTCTCTCTGCTTTCTCTCTCCTACCGCCCTCCCTTTCTCTCCTATCTCTCCTCTCCCTCCTCCCTTTCTCTATGCTTTCTTAATAAATAATAATAAATTTAAATTATATAATAAATAATAAATTTAAATTACATTTTATTTAATTTTAATTTAATAATAATTATTGTTATTTAATAATAATATTTTTAATAATTATTGATTTTAAAGATTAATTTTATTTTATTAATTTTTATTAATTGAGGAAAATAAAACATCAAAATTAACATCATATTGAATTAAAAATTCATATGTAATATTAATTTGTTTTACTACTTAACTAAATAGTTATTATTCTAATTATTTTACCTTATCACAAAAATAAAATTGTAAATATTACACCTAAACATTACGTATAATATATATTTCTCATTAATTATTTTTTTGTCTTTTATTATGAACCTGTGAATATATAGAACCTGTAACACGTGAGGTATCTCGAGTCTTTGAAAATGAATATACTCAATCTACTAAATAAAATATGTTTACACGTATAGACATACAGAGATAAGTAGGGAAGAGTTAAAATAATAAATTAATTTAAGTCATTCTTATTTAAGCAACACACATTTCAAATTTAGTCAGTTCAAGACCAAATTTTATTTAAAATCAATTTAGGGGCGTTTGGTTCAATGTTATCTTGATGTTATGTTATATTATGTAGAAAAAGCAGTTGTTTGACTTAATGACATCTACAAAGAATCTTCTATTACATTATAAAATTATTAGTTAAACAATAACATCTAAATGTCATAACATCTAAATTACATAACATCAAACCAAACGCCCCCTTAATGTTTTTTATATCTTGATTTTTCATTAATTTTTATTAATTGAGGATAATAAAACATCAAAATTAACATGATATTGAATTGAAAATTCATATGTAATATTAATTTGTTTCACTACTTAACTAAATAGTTATTATTCTAATTATTTTATCCTATCACAAAAGTAAAATTGTAAATATTACACCTCAATATTACGTATAATATATATTTCTTACTAATTATTTTTTGTCTTTTACCATGAACCTAGGAATATATAGAATCTGTAATACGTAATGTACCTCGAGTCTTTGTAAATGAGTATATTCAATCTACTAAATAAAATATGTTTACACATATAGACATACAGAGATAAGTAGGAAAGAGCTAAACTAATAAATTAATTTGTCATTCTTATTTAAGCAACACACATTTCAAATTTACTCAATTCAAAACCAAATTTTATTTAAAATCAATTTAATTTATTTTATATCTTAATTTTTCTTAATTATATTTTTCTCATATACATAATATGCGATCAGGAGAGATGAGAGAGAGAGAGAAGAGAGAGAGGAGAGAGAGGGGCCAGTTAATTTTCAAAAAAATAATAAAAATTTAAATTATAAATTTATTATAAAAGATAAAAATTTCAATTATAATTTTTATAATTAAAGATATTTTTAATAAAAAATAGGACTAAATAATTATAATTAATTATAAATAATTACTTTTTAAATTTATTAAATTATTAAAATACACATTATATTATAATTGTTTATTAAATCATTACTTAAAATTTCAAAAATTGCAAATAATTTTCACTTTTTATGTCATATAATATTAAAAAAATTTATTTTTACTTTATTATTTTCTCAAATATAATCTAAAAATTATATAATGTTAATTTAAAATTTAAAATTTTAAAAGTTAATTCAATCTATTAATTTTAAATTAAACTTTTTAATTACTTAAAAAAATTAATTGATTCAAATAGGTAATTTTTAAATTTAATTTTTTTTATATTTTTAAATTATTTATTAGATGATTTATATTATATATATATATATATATTAAAACCTAAATACAGTGATGGATAAATTAACTAATTCTAATATTAAAATTTTACATATAAATAATAATTATAATTTATATTTTATTTAAATTTTCATTTAATAATAACATTAATTTTAAAAATTAATGAAATAATACTAATATTTAAATTTGAAAATTTTTATTTATTTTTATTAATATTTAAATGTTCAAAATTCAAAATAAATTTAAGATTTAAATCTTTAAATTTTAATTTAATTTATTTGCATTATAAATTAAAAAAAATTATTTAATTATTATTTTATTGCTTATTCATAATGTATATATTTATTTTATATTCTATAATATGTTAAAATTTACAAAATATATTAAATACTTAAAATTATAAAAAATAATATATATTTAATATTTATTATTTTTAATTTTAAATATGTAATATTTTTATTTAATATTTGAAAATTTTATGAGAATAATTTCGTGCAATTCCTGCACGAGTACAATGCTAGTAGATAATGAGTAGGTAGTGCAAGTGCTATCTTTCATCAGACCTTCCATTGATTGAGTTTGCTTATAATAATAATCATCAAAATAGCATAAACATGGCACTGTATGAAAGCTCTTTATAGAAGAAAGTGTCAATCTCTATTTTGCCGATTTGAAGGTAACAAACGAGCTGTGTTTGGGACAACTTGTTGATGAAGCTTCTGAGAAAATCAAATTGAATCGTAAATGACTCTTAATATCCCAAAACAAATAAAAAAATATAATGATGCACATCATAAGCAATTAAAGTTTGAAGAAGAAGATCATGCATTTCTTAAAATGAGCCTAATGCGAGAAATATTTAAATTTGGGAAAGCAAACAAATTGAAACATTGGTATATTAGACTTTTTCAGATTATCCAAAGAAGTGGGACAGTTGCCTATCGATTGGCACTACCACCTCAACTTTAGGTATACATATGTTTCATGCCTCTTCACTAAAACAATATATTTATGATTCTACAAATGTTGTTCAATTTAATCTAAAGGAGATGGAGCTCAAATTTGACTTGAGCCATAAAAAAGTACCAGTAAAGATTCTAAAAAAGAATGTGAGGCAGTTGAGAAACAAACAAATTCATATGATTAAAGTACTTTGAAAAAATTAGACAAAAAGAGAGGTCACTTGGGAAGTAAAAGAAGAAGTACAAAGGGTATATCCAGAATTGCCTGTATAATTTCAATGACGAAATTTCTTAAGTGAGAAAGAATTGTGATAACATAAAATTTTATTATATTGGTTTCAGTTTAAGTAAGATTAATGGAAGTTAATAAGAGAGCGTTTGGTTCGTTGTTATCTTGATGTTATGTTATATAATCTAGATATCATAACATCTAGATGTCATCTTTTAACTAATAATTTTATAATTTTATAAAAGATTATTTATAAATGTCATTGAACCAATAATTGCTTTCTTTAGATAACATAACATAACATCAAGATAACATAACATAACATCAAGATAACATTGAACCAAACGCCCCCTAAGTGATTGAAGTTTATTTGATTTTAAACCAAAATTTGCTCCTCTGCTACCAGCCAACCATGTACGCCTTCATTATCATAAAGATAAGCATTGAAAAGAAGAGAGAGAAAATTTTGTTTATTTTTCTCAATCTATTTCTATGTGAGCCGACGATAGGGAGAAAAGAAAAGGAAGAGAAGAAGCTCAAGGCCGATAGCTTTAGTGGGAGAATCTTACGTCGCATCAAGGTAGATGATTAAACTAAATAAGCAAATTTATCTATTCTTTCATCTTAATTAATAGTTTTATGTGAACAAGAGAGAAAATAAGACGTGTAGGAAGAAATAATTATTTGAGTTTATTTTTTTGGCACTTTGGTAGAGAAGCAGAGAAATAGAAAGAGAGGAGAGATGATAGAGAAAAAGAGACTGGAATTTCCTCTCTCCCTTTGTTGGTGTTAAATGAGTTTATTTATATATATTGATATATCTATTGATAACTATAGGTATATTGATATGTAAACAATACACGGGAAAAAAAATGTATATATATATACAGATTGATGTACATTTTATATTAAAAGTAAAAATTAATCAAATTATAATAAAAAATACAGTCAAAAAGGATGCTTTGATGAGAATTAGGCGTTGGATCTTTGAACAATCAAAAAGGTAAATGGATCTACTTTAATGTATTTATAAATTAAATTGTGAAATATAGAATTTATATTTTAAGATATATATTATTTACTTTGAGATTATAATTTGTTTCACATGCCTAAATGATTTTATTATTGCTCCATTCTGTTCGTACATGAGATAGTTGATTTTGATAGAGCAATTATATTGCTCTTAAATACAATTGAGTTATATGTCAAGCATAAATCAATTGATATTAAATTATTAAATGTATGACAATGCTATAACGAGATGGATATATACATATAATTTGTGAAAGAAAGTGATTGTATATCTTCGCAGTCATGTCCACCACAGTTCGAGCTCAAGGATGATATTGGTGTGACGATATCCAATGATAGTTTCCGCCACCTAGAATGATAACGATCATTAAAGGTGTTTGTGTATGGGTCTGTTGTAATGAGGTACTTGATGATGATTTAGATGCGACAGCATCCAGTGATAATCTACAGAGGGTTATTTGATTTGGGTGACGACTTTGTAGGTGACTATATGTGAGTCACCGTGGTTATGGTGGCGCAGCTGTAGCTGACTAAGAAACAGAGACCAGAAATGTGATAAAAGATACAAAATAATTTTAAATGTGCTTTTGTATCATTGTGATTACAAGCAACTGTTTTAATTAAGTTAGATTAGATTCATCTAATGAGTCTATTAATAACACTATTTTTACAAGTACAAATTGAACACAGGGGAAAAGGTGGGACGTTATAAAAAAGGGCAATTGAACACTATTTTAAATGTGCCGCTGAACCGCCGCCCCGCCACCCCGCGCCCCCCCGCGCCCCCCCGCGCCGGATTATAATTTGTTTCACATGCCTAAATGATTTTATTTATTTGCTTCATCTTTCGTTACATGAGATTAGTTGATTTATGATAGAGCAATTATATGCTCATTAAATACAATTGAGTTATATGTCCAAGCATAAATCAATTGATATTTAAAATTATTAAAAATGTATGACAATGCCTATAACGAGAATTGGATATATACATATAATTTGTGAAAGAAAGTGATTGTATATCTTCCCAGTCATTCATGTCCACCAACAGTTACGAGCTCAAGGATGATTATTGGATGTGAGATATCCAATGATAGTTCCGCCACCTAGAATGATAACGATCATAAAGGAGATGTTTTTATGGGTCTGTATGAATGAGGTACTTGATGATGATTTAGATGCGACAGCAATCTAGTGCATAATCTATAGAGGGTTATTTGTTTGGGTGACGACTTGTAGGTGACTTATATGTGAGTCAACGTGAATATTGCGTAGGCCGCAGCTGTAGCTGACTAAGAAACAGAGACCAGAAATGTGATAAAAAGATACAAAATAATTTTAAATGTGCTTTTGTATCATTGTGATTACAAGCAACTGTTTTAATTAAGTTAGATCTAGATTCATCAATGATCTATAATAAACACTATTTATACCAAGTACAAATTGAACACAGGGAAGAGGTGGACGTTATAAAAAAGGGCAATTGCAACACTATTATAAATGTGCCGCTGAACCGCCGCCCCGCCGCCCCGCGCGCCCCCGCGCCGCGCCCGCCCCTCCCCGCCGCTCGCCTCCGCGCGCCTCGCGGCGTCCGCACGACACCGGCCGCCTTGCGCCGCGCGGCGAGCCCTGGAGCGGCCTCCAGCGGCCGATGCGGCTGTGCAGCGGCATGCGTAGCCAAGCCGCTCGGCGACGTACAGCGCGCCGCGCGGCCCCGCCGGTGGCAGCGGCCCGCCCTGCGATGCGGGCGGACTTCCAGCGGCCGACGAGAGGGCGCGGCGGCGGCGCTGGTCAGCGCGCGGCTGTGCGGCTGTCGGATTCTTGAGGAGAGAGGGTAAGGATATAATGGTAATTTTTATATTTTTTAATTTTATTTTTTAATAAAAAAATACAAAAAGGGACCAGCATGATAATTTTTGAAAACCTCAGGGACCCCGAAAATATAATTTTAAAAACGTGGACTGTGTGCATAAATAACCCTTAAACTCAGGACCTGGGTTTAAATTTGCCCTATAAAAAAAATGTTAAACTAAAGTTTGTCCTTTTTGAGTATAT
>KZ451955.1:1920991-1945053 GCA_002786265.1 Apostasia shenzhenica
TAATGGTAATTTTTATATTTTTTAATAATAAAAAAATAAAAAAGGGACCAGATGATAATTTTTGAAAACCTAGGGACCCCGAAAATATAATTTTAAAAACGTGGACCTGTGTGATAATAACCCTTAAACTCAGGGACCTGGGTTAAATTTGCCCTATAAAAAATGTTAAACTAAAGTGTTGTCCTTTTTTGAGTATATATATATATATATTGATGTTTATATAATGTCATCATAAAATGTGTGTTACTATATGATTTGATAGTATGTTGTCAGTAAAACTTGTGTATGGATATTCCCTGTCATTGGTGGTGATATAGTTGTTTTGGGTATATATACACATTTTAACATGAGATATATTACGTGCGATTTTAAAAATTTGTAAAGTGTTATATCCCCAAATTATTCCTGTCGCAACCTGATTAAGCATAATCCAGTATAGCTAGAACATTAATAGGGATTACATGAAATAATGACAAAAGAGGAAAGTGCTATAAATCAAATACAAATTTGACTTGACAATTAACATACCTTTTGAATGTCTTCCCTTAAGATTAATTCTAGGTACTTTACCGGAGTCTGCAAGAAAGCTTAATTTTTTTCTGAGAATTATTGAAGAGCTTATAAAATAGAGATTACAAGTGCAACAAAGGGACACACCTTTGTTTTGTCACGAACAACAAAGAGCAAAGTTGTTTTGCGAGGGCTAAACAAACGTAGCATAACCTACAACTAGTGAGTCAGATGAGCTGCAAAGAAAGTTACAAGAACCATGATTTTATTGGAGAAACATATGAGTAAGTACCTGGAAAACTATCCTGAGCAACGGCTTGTTAGAAGCATGTTCACGACCAATATCATGACACCAGCTAATAAATATAACAAAAAGCATGAATCTTGAGTGATAGGAAAAACATGAAAGGAAAAGACGACAAAAAATTTCTCACATGTTTATAATGACAATGTCTGAAATAGCTAAAGCAAACAGTGCACTTTGCTTCTCAAAACTAGTGTCATCCTGAGGATTTTAAGCTTATTTCCATGAGAGTTCATAAAAATTGACAAAGATCACACTATATATCAATGATAAAAAGAACAACCCGAAATAAAGCACATGCAGTTTAATAACAGTGATCATGGTAAAGTGCAAAGTTACTTGAGACATTAGTTCATACTTTGCAAATGAAATGAAAAAACCTAAAATAAAATTCTAAAACTAGAGCAGAGGAAATGATTGTTAGCCCTAAGAGCCTTGATGGTCTTGTCGTGTTCGATGATAAAAACTCAAAAATAGTTTAGTGCTTATGTCAGACAGATTGCACAATATAGATGAAGATCAAGCTTGATTACAACATGCCTTAACGGGAATGTAAGAAGACTTGGCAAGGAAACAATAAAGAGAAGAATAAGTTTAAAATATTTAAATGTTCTTCTCACATAGATACTATGTAAAAACACGTATTTCCTAGGATGTCTTCTGAGTGCAACGTATTTTATACTAAAATTATTTTGAGTAAATATAATTATAAGTACGTTATAATATTAAGATTAATTAAAAAAATTAAAATAAAAATATAAGCTATTTCACTTAAGCCCTCAAAGGTATAACATTTCTCTTTGAAGTATAATAATTAATAAATAAAATAAAACATATTTGTTATAAAAAAAAATATTATAGAATAATTAATTAAATAAAGTAAAATATATATATTTATATTGAGTGACTTATTTCTTTTGAGAATATTTATTATTATACACTACATTGTTACTTAATTATTTATTTATTAATAACTACAAAAATTATTAAAAATATTTTGAATACCAATTAAAGCAATTATTTGATTTGAAATTGATTGTGCCATCTTCTCTTACCTGAAGAGCATTAATGGAAGATTCTTTTTCAACACCTTAAGGCAAAGTCATTAATGCTTAATTGAATTTGTAATTTATTTCATAATCATTAGATATGATAGACTTGGTATATTTATAGATATTGGAGTGTCAAAATAAAGTAAATCTAAATTAATTCCATGTTTAGCATATATAATAATACAAATATCATGGAATGATTAATCTTTAGATAATAAATTTAAAATATAATTAAATGTGTAATATAATATTACTTAATCATTAAATTAATCATAACATATCCTAAGTATGAAATATTAATATTAATTAATCTATATGAAAAGAAAAACTATCCTAAGGGCTTGTTTGGTTGGAGGATAAATTTGGGTAAGGAAAGAGAAAATATTTTATTTTATAGAGTTGATGGGAAAGAAATTTATTTTAATATTGGGAGGTGTGTAGGATGTGAAATAAAGTTGATTTTAAGGTTGGAATTTGTGTTACATGTGAAATAAAGTTGATTTTTAAGGTTGAATTTGTGTTAGATGTAAAATAAAGTTATTAAAATTTATAATAAATTTAAAATATTATTATTATATTTTTTTGCCCAATTTTGGGCATTTGCCAAATAAGGCCTAAACAATTCAAAATTCAAACTTAACGAATGGCTCGACCGAAAATGTCGGAAGGCCCGGTCAGGCTTGATCTGCGCCATCAATGATCAAACGGTCTTATCATTTGGATATGCAAAAGAACAAATGCCCGGAGATATCAGACGGTCTGATCGATCACAAATAGACGATTCGATCTCCCTGCAGATTCAAATATTTAACAATTTTAACTTCCCGATTTAGCTTATGTTGAATTAGAATAGTCCAAATGATCACATGAGTTTGATATGCTTATATATACTTATCTAAACATAAAACAAAGAAGAACTACACATTCTCATACACTTGAAATCAAGAAGAAAGTTTTAAAACGATTCCACGCCAAGCTCTAACTGACAATTTAACCTCGTGTGTGAAAGAAAGAGGAAGCCATCTTCTGATATACTTGTTCCTAGACTTCTCATTATAGTAATCACTTTGTAAGAGTGCTATTATTATATTTCCTTTTTCTCTTTGCTAAGTTCAAGGGATTGATCTTAGGAGGAGCTCAATCTTCACCTTATAGGATTGGTGTGAGGGTAGATCTCCCCCTCTACGAGAAGAAATCAAAGTGAACGAGTTGATCGTTCCCAATACGAGGATAGATCATAGCGGCATCTCCACCTACATTGTCAAAGGATGGATTGTAAAGGTTTCTCCACTTGCAGTGTGGGAAGGAGGGATCGCTTGGTAGTGTAGGCCTAAGGTTGAGGAGCCCTAAGGGTAGACTAGGCATTCGTGCCGAACCACCTAAAAACTAGTGTCAACTCTCTCTTATATTTTTCAATTCCTAGCACAACGTTTCTATCGATCAAATTTTAGACTACTTGAAGTTTTTTGAATTGATTGATTTATCACATTACGCAATTCACCACTCCTCTTAGGTGCGACTAGTCCAACAATGATTACTACGAAGCACAAAAGCTTTCAACAAAAATGAAATCATTGTTATGAAGCACAACAAAACATACTGAATTTGTGCATGAAATGGCACAGTCATATAACTATAGTAAATACAAGTAGGAAACAATATTCTCATGACACAATGCTAATTATACACATCAAATATATTAGTGAACACGAATTCTCACAATAGAAAAAATTTAATAAGTAATATTGTCGATAATACGATATACCAAAAAAGAAGTATAACTTCTAAAGAAAATTTAAAGGTATCAAGAAAACCATATTAAAAGCAAAAATACTTCTACCAAACTTGACTACTAAACAACCTAATGATGTTCTGGGGAAACCATGTGTCGTTATTTGTTGCATATATTTCTCCTTAAAACAGATGTTCTTAAAAAATGATTTATTGCAGAAACTTGACTTCTGCAAATCTCATTAGATAACTTTGCCAAGTAGATTGAAAAGGGTTATGTTTCAAAATTTTCAAATACATAAGTACACAACATGTCTATATGTGCATGCATATAGACATGTTATAAGACTATAGAATATCTGAATAAAAAAAACTGATACATAAGAATTTAAAGCAAACACAGCTTTGCACACATGTCTATATGTGCATGCTAAATAGTGCATCATGCAACGAATTGTTAAGTGTGGATAAAAGAAATTTACAAGTAGATAAACTACAGTAAAGATTTCATGTATTAAATATTATAAATATGTTCCAATAAGAATTTAATAGTACTTGTAAATGTTTTATAAAGAAAAGATCTAAGCAGAAGAAAAGCCAAAAGAAGAATAGATAACTAACCTCACCTCTTTCTGTCCCATCTGTTCCCTCTAAATCCATGACAAGTGTGCAAGGCTCAATATCGGGACACCTCGCTATCCATATTCCCTTTGTAGTTTGAGCCCTGAATGAATATTTGACATATTGGCAAATAGCTTTACATATAAGATACAAATAAGATACCTATAAAATGGTTGCAAATTAAAAAGAAAGTATACCTTCCTTTAAGGGCATCCATCTCCCTAAAATTGGTCCGAAATAGATGGTTAAGCAACGTGCTTTTTCCTAATTAAAGAAAAGTTTAAAGTTCAAAGCAAGTATAAGAATCTAATCTACTAGCATGAATAAAACATACTTAGATCAAATAAAGTTCTTGGGCTTAAACTACAAAGAAGAACACGAAAGAAGCTTATTAATAATATGAAAAATAATTACAAGCCGAAACAAATAAGTTCAAGCTTTACGTACCATAAAAATCAGTGTTTAACAAAATTATTCTTAAAAAAAGGACAACATTAACAATCCCAAATGACCCAAAAACCTAAGAAAAACTGTGCTAGACTCCTTCCATATGAAAAGGTTTTTGGTTCATTTGGAAGGAGTCTAGCACAGTTTTTCTTACCTCCGATATTGGTAACCTTTTCCACTCTACAATCATACTCCCATAGAAGAAAGAAATAATTAGGAGGTAGCTGTGGGTCTAATTCAGTTATGTAATGGATATTCTAAACTCCTTCCATATGAAGTTTTGTTGAAAACTATACCTAGCAGAAAACTTAGATATGTAGTTAACCAATAAACTGTGCTAACATAAATCCAAAAAATTATGATAGTAAAAGAACAGGGCAATTATAAAAACACTAGATTTATGTTGTTTAAAGAAATCTTACATCTAATGGGAGAACCAGGGAAATGTTACATTGTTACTACATATTAAAAAAAATAGATAAAGAAAAGTGTTCTATAGCTCTAAAATTAAATGTCATTCAAGTGGTTGGAGTTCTCCATAATCAAATAGAATCTACTCTAAGAGCTAGGACTTAGACCAACAATATCAATGACGATGATCGTTAGAATTCCTCCAAGAAGATTGTAGAAGAAAGGGCTCATAAACCAATGTAGTAGTGAGAAACCTTATTTCAATGTGAAATCACTTCTCCTTGATACAAAGAAAAAATAAGAAAGAGAACTCAAAGATTGAGGTGATTTCGATAGGATTCCACGAAGGGGATGGAGGATTGCCAAGCCATGATTATAAGGCTAGGTCAAATCATCCAGGTCATTCAGATAGAGGTTGGACAAGTTCAAGAAGAGTAGAGTAAGTTAAAGGAAGGATTTCAATAATTTGACAGTGACAGGATCTCTCTACAATCTCATGCCCATGAGGTCCTTTATAGTAGGCGAGAAGTATTCTAATAGCTCAATCCACCTCAAAGACAATAGACTATCATCATCCAAAATAAGCTGTTAAAGCGGTTAGGGGTCTGCTAACTCAATGGTGCACCTCAACTCCATCTCATCATACCGCAAGTGTCGTCACTAACATGGTGCACCATGGGAGCTCTCTTGCATAACTTCATTGGGCTAGTACCACCACTAACTAAAGCTCATTGACAAGGATTGGAGCCAAAGGGGAAATTAGCCAACTTATTCGATCAACCATGCAACTGACAT
Organism: Apostasia shenzhenica; assembly: GCA_002786265.1. NCBI lineage: Eukaryota > Viridiplantae > Streptophyta > Magnoliopsida > Asparagales > Orchidaceae > Apostasia > Apostasia shenzhenica. The sequence goes on from KZ451955.1 coordinate 1,926,863, forward strand.
GTCTGACTACGCACAATAGTCGCAATGTTGCTTAGACCAAGGGGGACCACGAGAATGCAGAACCTAATTAATCAGTGGGTTAGCTTGATGAGCCATGTAAGTCAGATGCCTATTTAGGTGGGTTTGCGATATTAATAAATTTTTTAAAACATATTGGGATAAAGAACCCAAATGTGTCTATTATATTAGCTAATCTTAAAAGCTTGAACAAGAAAGTCACTTCAAACCTAGGCTTGCAAAACTAATTAACTACTAAAAAGCTGGATAGTCGTAACATTCACATCAATAATAACTATTAACAGTTTCCTAAGAAGCCAGAATACATCTATACATGTTTTTCACCATGTTCACTTATTCAGAAACCAAACCATTTTGTATATAATTAACCTGCAAATAAATTCTATTAAGAGGAACTAAGGAACATAATTTTATAATATAAATTTTCTATAAAAGTCACTTCTGCATCACATTAGAATCTTTCTATCCTTGACATTTACATTAAACTCTCTTCAGCTACTCATTGTGTTGTGTCTCTTTCAATCATCTACTTTGCTTCCATTCTATGATAATAAACAATTGTCAATATTATAAATAAATTGGCACAGTAAGATAAAACCAAAAACATCGAAATGGATCGTAACTTCATCAGAGAAAAATGGATCAGGATGTTGTCCATTTTCCTTTCTTTAGGTCTTCAGAACAATTGGTAGATGTTTTCCCAAAGAGATTAAACACTGCTTCTTTCTCCTCAATAGGTGACAAGGTGAGGCTTCATGGTATCTTTGTCACATCTTGCACGAGAGTGTGGTGAGAAAAGAACAGTCAGGATTAATGGTGAATCTAATTTAGTACATACGAACTCTCCACATTGTGGAGTTGATAAGGCTTGATTTTTTTGCATGTATCGGCAGAGACAGGATTTATAGATGGGTGAAGACTATAAGGCTAAATAATCAAAAGAAAATGCAAAATAGAAAAAATTTCTTCCTCCTGGTAGTCCTCCTCCTGTATTACTCCTCACATATTATTCCTCTTCTATTCTTCCTGTAATTTCAACCCATCGCTTGGGGAACTCAACCTCAGTACTCACAAACTCATTGATAGGAAAACTTCTCTGATTCTTTGGTTCTTCCGTTTCCTTCTGTTTATAGATATTAGTACCATAATGATTTTAGAAATAAAACAAAAAAACATCCCTACATAATTATGGTTAAATACAACACGGTTTAAAATTCAAAAAATTGAAACTTGCTCGGCAAACATAGAATTTGCGGAGTTAATCATTCCATTTCAAAACAAAACTAATGAGAAAAAAACTTAAAAAAATTAATCATGCAAAGTGATGGATAGTGAAGTAGCATCACAAAAGCCCTAGCAAAAATTCAATTCAACTACTAACGACTTCCAACAGTTGCTCCCAGATTAAGACACGATATACAATCTAGTGACTCACCGCTGCTCTGAGGACCCATAATGGATACAACGGCATAGGAGAGGCCACGCTCGGAAAGCCTCACCTTCTTCACGAACTGCTCCAAACCTTCCACGTTGAACACCCCGCTTCGGTCGACTAACTGCGTCGTGAAGCAATCGTCGCCCATTATTGCCAGCAGGGAGGTCTGGGGAGAAGATTCAGATCTTCTAATAGATTTCTAGGGTTCCGATAGAACGAGACGAGAAGAAGGTGCGCGCGGCACCGCTGAACCGAGGACGAGTGCAGCAGAAAGCTGCTTCCAGAACCCACTACCTTGCGTACGAAAAAAGGAGAATATTAAATAAAATATGGAAGGAGAATTTTCTGTTTAATAATAGCCATCCGATCTTCCAGCTGTACTATAGAAACTCGTTTTCCGACCGTCGATTGCAGGCGGGAGGAATGCAGCCGTTGGAAGGCATCATATTTTTGAAATTAGCAAGCGAGTCAGTGACACGGTGGGCCGACCTGAATATATGGGCCCGTTAGTAACATAGACCTGTTGGGCCTTAGTTGGGCTAGGACCAAAATGAGTCGGGCCTCCATTTAGACAGAAACAAACTTGAAAGCCTCGTTTGATCCGGCATTTTTTTAACACAATAAAAATTTCAACAATAAAAATTAATTTTATTTCACATCCAATATAAATATAAATATTAGAATTAACTTTATTTTATATTTTACACATCTTTTAATATTAAAATAATTTTATTTTTTATTAAATATATAAAAATAATTTTTTAAAAAAAAAAATCGAATTAAATGAGGCCAAACAATCTCAAAACTTAAATTATCCTTGTATTTTACTTGACCAAAATTATTCAAAACAATTGAAACGGATTAATTTCAGTTTAAAATTAAATTAATTTTAAATAAAAACATTATATATATATAGAGAGAGAGAGAATCAAATTTTTAATTGTTTCTGACGTTTATGATTATGTATATACACATTGCATACTTGCATGTGTGAAGTGAAGTAGGGCTGGGGCTGTTATCGGACCAATTTCGAAAGACTTGAAGTTAATTCAAAATCAAAAATTTTGAGTTCGGCTCGGCTTGAAATCGGTCTAAAATCAAAATATGATATGATTCGAGCCGGCTCAATCATGATTTGAATCGGCTAGTAATTGTAAAAAAATACAAAAATATTATATGTTCAAGAGTATTTGATTCCTAGATTTTAAGAAAAATAAACTTTAAATGTCTTCCACTCTACCACTAAACTACTAATTAAATTATATATAACAACATTTTCTTTATATTATATATATATATAGGTTATATATCAATATTATTTATGCTATACACATAATTTCAAGTTAAATTGAATCATATTTCGAGCAAGTTAGGGCCTTCTCGAAATTGACTTGAAATGAATTTCAAGCCAAAAACCTTAGCTCATGATTCGATTCAAAATTTTCAATACAATTTCAAGTCAGATTCAAATATTGAACGAGTTTCGAGTTTCGGATATATTTTTAACACTTCTAGATAGGACCAATCTTAAGGCTCTGTTTGGCAATGGCCAAAAAAGTATGACTAAAATTACCCATCACTAAAATCTTAAATTTATTTTAAAAAAACTTAAAAAAATTATTTTATATTTCATCTCACACAAATTCCAACATTAAACAATCACTTTATTTCACATCCAACACAATTCTCAATAAATTAATCAATTTTATTTCACATCATACACAATTTTTAATATAACCAACTTATTTTATTTCACATCATACACATTTTTCAAAAATGATTAAAAATTTCAACTACATCTTCTTTTTTTCTTATTACCAAACAGAGCCTAAGCTAGATGAAAGCCATCAATTTTCTTCATACCGATTCATAATTCTATATAAATATGCTATTAAATTAAACAAATAAATAACAATTTAGATATTGCTGACATTTAAATAATCTAATATTAGATAACAAAAATGAAATAAACATGGCTTAGACTTGATACAATAATAGGACTTTATAAAAAAAATTAAAAATTATTTTGTTCATTATTATATTAGTACTGTATGATATAAATTAGATGTCATGATATTTAAAAATTATATTTTAATTAATAATTTTTTAATTTTATAAAATTTTATTTATAAATAATATTAAATTAACTAATTATTTTGTCTAAATAATATAATATAATAATAAAATAATATTAAACCAAACGTTCTCTTATATTATTATATTTAAAGTAATTATATGCAGGCACTTGAGATAGATCTCAATTTTATACTCTGTAAAAAAAATATTATTTATATTTTATTTGCCTAAATTTTTTGATACATTGATCAGTTTTTACTGCTTTGGTGACTATTAAGTTATTTCGAAAAATTAGGTACATATATATAAATATTAAAATGTATTTACGTATTTTTAAGAATTTTTGTAACTTTTTTTTCCTTACTCTTTATATCACGGCCGTAATTTTTGATAAATAAATATGTATTTTTAATTATAAAAAACTATTGATACTTGTTGTTAAATTTGCCCAGATGTTAACGCTTATTTTGAATTTTTACTGAGGAGCATTTACAGAGGACATGCATTAATTATAAAAAAATTATGTTTTTCAAATATTAAGTATACCATATTAAAATATTATAAAATTATAAATTTTATATTGTTTTTAAATAAAATAATATTATATTTCAAATTCTAAATTCTAAAATCACAACTTATAATTATTTTATTTGATTATTAAGATAATTTATAACTTAAATATTAAATCATATATTTAAAATTATTTTAACATTAAAACTAAATTTTAAGAATATATTTTAAATATTATTTATTAAATCTATATTATAAGTTTTTGAATAAAATATAATATTATAAATTAATAAAAATATGTTAATAATTTAATATATAATTTTTTTATATCTAATATCTACACAATGTGAATCTGACATTTTAACCATTGCGACGGCGTGCAAGCCAAGTCAAATTATGAGGTCTGAGTCGGAGCGGGACCAACTTAGCGCCACGTGTAGCGCGGTTATAGGCTGGGTGGATAGAATTATATAACATAATAAAAGCAGGTGTAAGGCAGGCAGAGAACGTCCTGCACGCGTTTCTTTCTTCCGCAGGGGACGCGGCGCCGGCAAATTTCCACGAAGCTTCTCGTTTCGTTGTTCTAAACTGCCCTCGTCTCAGGCTGTTAATCACAAGCGTGCCATTGGTTTCATGCAGGATCGGATGGCCAACCGTAAATCAGATTCAGGTCGCTATTAAAATTAAGAAAATAATTACCTACATGTCACACAATTTTATTTTATTTATATTTTACTCATTCATTCTTAATTAATTACGCTATGCACATTCAAAATATTATAAAATTTTACATACACATATTTGAGTTAAAATTTAATCAAAATTTATTTTTAAAAAAATATTCTGTTAGTAAATCATTAAAATTATATTTTTACTCTTTTTAATGATATATATTTTTTTCTTCTTCAATACTACACTAAAGCGCTGATTATATTTTTTCCTTTGTTGTCACCTAAATATTAAGATTTCAGGATTTTCACTCAAAATATATTTAAATATCTTTAAAATAATATGATGAACGGCTCAGATTTTCTGTAATCTAACTATAGTTAGGTTATTGAAAAATTACAATTACTCATTATAATAAAAATAAGTTAAAATGTGTCTATGTAAGATTTTATAATGTTTTGAGTGTGCATAACGTAATTAACTAAAAATGGATAGATAAAGTATAAATAAAACTAAATTGTGTGGTATGTACGTAATTATCCCTAAAATTAAAGAGGACATTAAATCCATTTACACTGGATTAACATTAAATTAGTCAAATTTAATAAATCGATTGAACCAAATAAATACTAATTCAATTAAAGAATTTATACTTTATATCTATATTTATATGTAAATTAATTGATTTTTTACGTGTTAGATTTACATTAGATTTCTATTTATAATTAAATTTTGGGACATTTACATTGTGAACACAAAAATTAGATTAATTTATGCATTTCACCATAAATTTCAAAATATTACAGATATTATATCTAAAACAGCTATTTTTTTTTGTTTTTCATATTCTGCAGTAAATTCTATCAGAAGATTTAACCATAGTTAATTTTTAATAAAATTTCAGTCATTTATCGCATCGTTTAATCATCTACCTTCACGTTAGGGCATTACGGAGCTGTATTAGTTCTGATGACAACGTATTCATACGAGCATTACTCAGATGTTCGCATCTTCTTCTTACGCAGGCATTGCGAGCTCCCATCAGACCTTTTTGAAGCCGACGACGACAGAATTTTAAAGCTACAATTGATGTAATTTCATATCCATCATTACACTCTAAGTGATGCTCGCGTGAATACGCCGCTGTTGGAACTAATGCAGCTCCTATGTGCCCTAACACGAAGGTTGATAGTTAAACGATGCGATCAATGACTGAGATTTTGTTGAAATTTAATTATGGTTAAATCTTCTGATAGAATTTACTACAGGATGTGAAAAATGAAAAAATAGTTATTTTAGATATGATATATGTAATATTTTGAGATTTATGCTAAAATTCTTAAATTAATCTAATTTCTTTGTCCACCATGTAAATATCCCTTAAATTTTTACATCTTAATATGAACATATGTATTATATATGCTATTTAATTTTTATTGAACATATTAAATATCACATATATATATATATTAAATTTTTATTAAACATATTAGATATATATTAATTTCAGTTAAATATGTTCAAAATTTATCATATTTTTAATATTAAATTTGTATATAATTATATTTTTCCATCATAATGGTATCAGCAATTAAACCAACAGGTCAAATTGGTTCTATTGTGAATAAAATATCATTTTAAATCGATTATTAATTCAGTTTTTATAATATTTTAATTAGTTAATTTATCTCATTCTTTTATTCTGTTATTTATGTGTATATATATATATATGTTCCAATAATTTAACTAAATTTTTGAATTTAATTTAAATTTTTATGTGATCTTTATGCAGTAATAGTACCATATAAATAAAAATAATTTTTTTATAAAGATTTTAATTAAATTTAATATTTTGAATCATTTATTTGAAATATATAGCATTAAGTTTATATATATTATCTATTGTGTCAGAATAATTGAATTTTTTTATTTAAGAGAAGAAAAACCTACATAAATTTAATCTTTATGAGGAAAGTTTAGAAATGTACCACAAAGTCAAAAAAAAATTTATTACCTTTTTTTAAGGATATTTAATATTTTAGAATAAATTTCTAAAATTATATGAATTATTGAACGTTGGCATATTGGTGGGATCCACCTATGTTGCAATGAAAAGTAATGTGAAGCTTTTATATATAATAGTTTGAATTGTATTAAGTCATGCACTTTTATATTTTATTTATATTTTAAGTTATATGATACATAATTTTATTATACAATGCTACACCATAAAATATGATAAATATTATATTTAATATATTATAATTATGATATGAGTGTAATTTTCATGTATATAACTTTATAAAATATGAATAAAAAATATGTAAAATAGCATATTTAATAAATCAAGTAAGTAATTATTCAAAAATTTATTTAAATTCATATTTTAAATATATAAGTGAATTGAACATGATTATTTTTATTTTTATTTAATTTAAAATTTAGGAGTAGAACTTATAGTATAAAATTTTTATCTTCGATGTAATAGAACAAATAAAAGGGAAACGAGAAAAAAAATAATTAGAAATAAAAATAATAAGAACAAATAAAGTTTTAGATCAAAATATAATTAGAAATAAATAATAAGAACCTACCATTATTGTTTTCTGAATATTTTACATAATTTATATGACCAACATTTGTAAATATTAAAAAAAAAGAATTTTAAATTTATAAAATAACTAAATTAGTTACATGACGAGTGCAATTCTTGTGAATCTTTCTCAGTTATTTTTTGATAAAAAATAATTTGTGATTTATGATCTTCATGAGATTTTAAAATGAATCATTACACCATATTAATGTTAGTCAATTTAGCTAATTGATTCATGAAAAGAAGGAAATGTTAGGAAGTTTTTTCTAATTTTAATATATTTGATATTATTTATCTAACTAAAGGATATAAGATTACGACGTATTAGGTGAAGCAATATCTTTAGCTGTAATTATTTTTCTTCTCAAATAATATAATTTTTTTTTTCTCCAGAGAAAAGATTGCGTAGCTTATTTTCAAAAAAAAAATTAAAATAAAAAAATTGCGTAATAGCATGTTTTTTAAATCTGTCTTGTTTTCAACGTGTGTAGCTGCCTCTAAAATAAAAATTAGTGATAATTAACTGCATGTCACACTATTTAATTTTATTTATATTTTACCCACTTTTTTTTAATTAATTACGCTACGCACACTTAAAATATATTTTAACTTATTTTTATTATAATGAGTAATCATAATTTTTCAATAACCTAATTATAATTAGATTACAAAAAATTTGAGTCATTCATCATATTATTTTAAGAATATTTAAATATGTTTTGAGTGAAAATTCTAAAACCTTAATGTTTAAGTGGCGGCAAAAAAAGGAGACATCCGCGATGTGAATTGATTTTAGGACAAATCAGCGGTTTAGTGTGGTATCGAAGATTTTAAAAATATTGCAAATTAATCTTAATTTTTTAAAAACTATTATTTAGATTTTTGATATTATAAAAGTACTGCATTTTGATTGCTCTTTAAAACTCTCCCTATTATTACTAATTTTGTCAATTAAAAATATAAAATTTAATAATTTTTGGATTGGTTTGAATCATTAACAATTTAAAGAGACCATTATATTTCTATTTTTAAAAATTTAATAAGAATTTAAAATTTATTTATTTTTTTCATTTTTTTCTTTCCATATACATATATATATATATATACTAAAAATGTAAAATTATAAAGACCAATACTTAAAAATTATATTTTAAAAAAACATAAATATAATAAATAAGAATAATTTACAATATATGATGAAAAATTAGCAATTAATTTTTAATTGAGACCAAAGTCGTAGAATTTTTTATAATCTTAATAATCTAAATTAAATTTTTTAAAAAACTAGGATTAATTTACAATACTTTTTTGGCTTCAGGGCCCTCATGAAATTTATCTTAAATTAATTTGTCAGAAATTAGCGGTCTCTTTTATGCGAACATCATAGCACTAGAAAACTTGGCTAATTAAAGTTGACCAGATCAAGTTCAGGCTAAACCGATGTTATGGACCCGTTTCTCGTTAAAACAACCATAACTTTTACTATTTAAGTGTTCGTTTTTGGAGTTTAACCCCAATTCAAGAAGCTCTCGATGAGACAAATCTATTGTCAACCACTCATATGGCTGGTTGACTACATTTTATACGAGAAATTCTAACAATTAGTACATAAAATTGAAATTTTTATAAATTTAATTCTTTCTATTTTTTGGTAATTATTAGTAATCAATTTAACTTAGTCGTTTAAATAAGTTCAAATTAGGCCAGATTTTGGGCTATCAATCTTATATATTTTATGATATTACGGCAATAACAACTAAGCCTAATTATACTAGGTAGAGTCAACTGCATAAATTTTTTATTTCTATTGCGCTCTATGAATTAACCAATCGTTATTTACATCTAAGTGGGTAAGAACACTGTTGATAGTTTTTTGTCATGTCTTTTCTTATCTCTCTCTTTCTTTTTGTGCATAGAAAAAATTTAATAGCTCAATTTTCCTAATTGCGACTTCAATTGGCCTACTACTAACTTGTCTGAATTATTTAAACCGATTTTTTTTTTAAATTAATCTTCAATTAATATAACTTCTACTTCCTCTTAGATATACTCATTTATTATTTTATTTTTTCGTGCATATCTATATATTTATTTTAATATTATTATTTCTACAATACTTATTTTATTTGTATGTTTTTCTTTGTAAGGCCAGTGTTCAGCATATATATCATCACTAGCCCTATTACAGCTTTATAAAATTTACTCTTAAGTTTTCATTAAATTTTTTTATCGCACAATACACTAGAACTATTTTTCTATTTTACCCATCCTATTTGGGTTCTTTTAATAATATTATTATTTATTTCACTACTACTTTCTATAATTGATGCAAGGTATCTAAGACGCTTACTCTTCTTGATAATTTGATTATCAATTATCATATTACTAATATAGATGCTTTCTTTTTAACTAAATATACACTCAATATATTCAGTTTTTTATTTGCTGAGACGAAAATATTTAAATTCTAAAGTATTTCTATAACTTGAGTTTCATTTTGGCTTTCTTTTTAATTTTACGAATAAGAATAATATCATTAGCAAAGAGCATACACCAAAGCACCTTATCTTTGATATGTTTAATCAGAACTTTTGTAATCAAAGCAAAAAGACACAAACGTAAAGCTGAACCTTTATATAATCCAACTGTAATTGAAAATTTCTTTGTCAAATCAACTTGTGTCCGAACATAAGTGATTATATTTTTATACATGTCTTTAATAACTTAAATATAAACAGTGCAAATCACTTTTTTTTTCTAAAATTCTCTAAAATATTTTTCTTGATACTTTATTATAACCTTTTTTTATATAAATAAAATCAAATGTAGGTTTTTTTTTCTCTTTAAATTTTTCTATTAAACATATCAATAAATGAATGGCTTCAACAGTAGATTTACATAATATAAAATTAAATTGTTTCTCTGATACTTTAGTATCATAATTTAATCTATGATTTATACTATTAATAGATCAAAAATTATGTATTATTCTTTTTGGTCAATTTTATGATTTTTATATATAAATCTTGAAAATTATTATAACAAAAGTTTTTGACATAATTAAAATTCTAATGCATTACTCTTTTTTTCTCGTCTTATTGTTTTAGTCATTTAAAGAATATGATAGCCCAGTTATTAAATAAATAATAAAAATATATTACAGCTTAAATTATTAGATATCATGTAGGGTAAAGTTTTATTTTAAATAACTCATGTAATAATACTTATTAGCAAATAATATATCAAAATTAATTACCCAAATAACTGCATGCATGAGTTAATGTTTAAAATTGGTCTATTTGATCTTTAAATTTTATTTAATCGCCAAAAATTTTAAGAGCTTATTTGATTTGAGTTTATTTTTACTCAAAATAAAATTTAATTATAAAAATTAATTTTATTTTTTATCCAATACAACTGCAAATATTAAAATTAATTTTATTCTTATTTTAAATACTTTTTAAATTTTTATTTAATTAACTGATTTATTAAAAATAAACCAAACTTTTTTTATATCTAAAATTAATTAAATTAGAATGAATTCTTTTTTTTACATATTAAAATTAATTAGAGCCAAGCTAAAATTAATCTTAATATTATGAAAAAAATATAACAATAAATATGATGTATATATATATATATGTATGTATGTATATCTATTATGTTCACTTATAATTGTTAACGTAAAATGTCGTCTGAGAATCAAGGGTGCCAGCAAGTTTACATATTTAATTTAGGGACGTTTGGTTCAGTATTATCTTGATGTTATGTTATGTTATCTAGAAAAAGCAATTGTTTGGTTCAATGATATTTATAAATAATCTTTTATAAAATTATAAAATTATTAATAAAAAAATAACATTTAAATGTCATGACATGTATATTACATAACATAACACCAAGATAACATCGAACCAAATGCCCCCTAATTTTAAGTTTGAAATATGGTATAACTCACACGATGAAATGAACGAAGTCTGAAAAGTACATTTTTTAATAAAAATGACTAAATAAGGATTAGAGCAATTAACATTATTTAGGTCATATTTGGCGTGATGACCGAAATAATACTAGTTTAAAAAATAATAATAATAATCAATAAAATTTTCTAATTATTCTGCACAAATTTTAATATAAAAAATATTATTTATTTTATATATTTTCAATAATTTTTAATAAAAATATCAATTTTATTTTACATATTAAACTAAAATACTAGAATCTAATATTTTAGTTTAAGATGTGAAATAAAATTAAGGGGTAATTCCACTAAGGCCCCTGAGGTATACTCGGCTTGCCACGCTGGTCCACAATTTTAAAAACATGCCAAACAGGTCCAAAAATTTACTATATAGGTCATTGTGGTCCTTCTGTGACAGTTTTCGTTAAACACTGTCAAAAATACGAAAATATCCTTTATAATATATATATGTATATCTATTAATGTTCACTCTATAATTGTTAATGTAAAATGTCGTCTAAGAATCAAGGTGCCAGCAAGTTTACATATTTAATTTAGGGGACGTTTGGTTCAATGTTATCTTGGATGTTATGTTATGTTATCTAGAAAAAACAATAGTTTGGTAATATAGATATTTATAAATAATCTTCTATAAATTATTAATAAAAAAAATAACATCTAGATGTCATGATATCTATATTACATAACATAATACAAAATAAACATCGAACCAAATGCCCCTTAATTTTAAGTTTGAAATATAGTATAACTCACTCGATGAAATGAACGAAGTCTGAAAAGTAGATTTTTTAAAAAATGACTAAATAAAGGATTAGAGCAATTAACATTATTTAGGTCATATTTGGGGTGATGACCGAAATAATACTTAGTTTAAAAAATAATAATAATAATAATAATAAATAAATTTTTAATTAATTCTACACAAATTATAATTATAAAGAATATTATTTATTTTATTTATATTCAATAAATTTTTAATAAAATATTAACTTTATTTTATATGTTAATCAAAATACTAGAATCTAATATTTTAGTCTAACATGTGAAATAAAATTAATATTTTTATTAAAAATATGAATATGTGAAATAAAATAATATTTTATATATATTAAATTTGTGTAGAATATAAAAAAATTTATTTATTATTGTTATTATTATTTTTAAACAGTATTATTTTGCTCCTAATTTTAATTCTTCGTATCAAAACGGGACCTTAAAACACTGAGCCAACCAGAGATGGGTGCCTGGCTTTTCTAGGTTCTGCATTCTACTGCTGAACTTGCCAAGTGCTCGAATAAACTAGAATTCCTTGTGTTAATAATAATAATTAAATATGTAATATTTTATCTTAAAAAAAAGCATTATTATAATGTATATTTATAGAACGGTAATTTTATATATAATGAAATCTTATGAGAAAATTTTAACCCAAAGAAATATATTTTTTTTGTTATAATTATACAAAAAAATCTTTCACGTTCTCAGGAGAATGATTGCGCTTGTCCTTTCTCCTCGCAATGATAAGACTCTCGGACGGATGATTTTTTAAATTGAATTATTTTAATTAACTAATTAATAATGTAAATATAATAAAAAAATTCAATAAATGAATCCATATTTCTGACGGCATTAAACTCTGCGTCGTTACTCATTAGTCAAAAAATTGCCCGAACGTCGAACAACTTCTTTTAAAAAAAAAATAAAAAGAACATTAATTTAATTTAACTATATAAAATTTAAATATTAATTATTTATATATTAATATTAAAAAATTAATTTAATTAAAATTTCACAATAATTAATTTATTTTTTAAAAAAAATATAAAAAATAAATTTTCATAAATCAAATAATAAAATATATATAAGTTTTTGTAAAAATAATAATATGTTATTGTGCATTATTTTTAATTTAAAATAATTTAATAAAATTTGAGATAATTAATTTATATTTTAAAAATAAATAAAATATAGATTTTAATAAATTAAATAATAAAAATGTATAAATTTATTATTAAAAAAATGTATATGTTATTGTTCATATCTTTATTAAAAGATAGAAGGTATATGTTAGGCAATATTCAACCTTTTCACTCTTTTTTCTAAATAAAAAATGCCTATTCATTTTTATTTTATAATTTTTTATTAAGAAAATGGTATATTTGATAGCAATATGAGATTATTTTGTGTAAGAAAATAAGTAATAAATTTATTTTTTTTATTGTATAAAAAAATCTTTTATATAAACTAAAATTAAACTCAAATTAATGAACAAAGATTTAAATATAAAAAATCAGAAAGACATTGTATATAAAAAAATTTGTTTATTTTAAAACGCTAGTAAAAAAATTATGTGATTGTGCGAGTAATATGGTGGGCTTTTAAACATGAAAATATACGAATGACTTCATAGAATTTAGAAGCAGTCTATCGTTTTATATGATATTTTCATGCTAATCATATATTGCTATCATATATAAAATAAAAAATAAAAAAATTTATTATTATTTTTTGACAAATATTAATCTCATATTACTATCAACATAACTGTTCTCTTATAAAAAAGATTATAAAATGAAGATAAACAAACATTTTATTAAAAAAGAAAGAGTGAAGAAGTTTTATAATTAAATAATTGATTATATAAAAATTTGAATATTACTAATAAAATATAACTTTTTTTAATAAAAATAATGCATAATAACATATATATCTTTTTACAAAATTTATATAATTTATTATTTAATTTATAAAAATTTATATTTATTTATTCTTTAAATATAAATTAATTTATCTCAAATTTTATTAAATTATGCTTTAATTATTAATATTTAATTAATTTCAATTAAAAAAATCATCCTGTCGGAAAAGGACACGTCACTTGAAGCAAATTACATCAGCAGCCCACTACAATTCAATTATTCCCAAGTTGACAATTATTAACATTATTTTTTCTACTGGTATCATTCAGGTCCACCACGGTTCAGATAATGGTATATGTCTAATTTTTCCATTAATATCCAGTGGCGTTTCCCATTCCCTCATCTTCGATAACGGCCAACGGACGGAAGACTGCCGCCCTCTGATTTCTCATCGTCATCGTCTTCCTCGATCTTCCTACCTTCCCACGATTCCTCGCGCGGAGCTTCAGATCGCCGGCGAAATAAAGAGCGCCATATGATGCTTCGGGCGTGGAACTGGCCCGCAGACGGCGTCTCTACCACCGGTACGACCTGAACGGACGGGGGCTAGCGGATAATCTTCTTCGCGGCCGCCGTCTTCCGGCCTGGCGCCGCACCCGATCGAAGAACGGCAGCCGCCGCTGCCCGACGGCGTCTGGAGGAGAAGCTCCGGCGACCCATCTCAGGATCCGCCTCATCCCTCTCATCCCCTTCTCCGATACCTCCTTCCACAGGTAATCCCCAAACTCCGGCGATCATCCTTTCGATTTTTGATGTTTTGGGATCTCCCCCTTTTTTGTCTCTTCAAAAAAGCATAAAATCTAGATTTAACCCAAACTCAATTTTCATTCAAATTTCAAGCGATCTTCGATCAATTCATTAAAAGATCACGATAAGATTAAAGTTTTGCATTTTGTGTTCTTTGTTGATAATTTAGATCATAATTGAGTTCCCAGTCTCTAAACGAAGATATTAGTATATAGCATGACAACCATCAAGTCAAGAACAGCTCGTGTTTAAACTCATTGATTTATAAGTTGATTGGAGCTTAGAGCAATTTCAAATTCAATTTGCTACTTTTTTGCTTAAATTTTAATCAAACAAGCTAAAAGTTAAGGAAGAATAAATAGTCTTTCTTGAATTTTTGAACATGAGTCAATCATGTCTGGTAATACATAATCTAACAATGGCATGTACTAAATAGATTTAATTAAGGCAAAATTTGACCCCTAATTAGTGCAACAGATGGATGAGGAATTCTGCAGCAAGCATACAGGAGAGCTCCAGGGAGGCCCATGAAAGCAGTGCGATTCCGAGGTTTGAGGAGCGCGCCGCCGCGACACTGCCGGCAGCGGAGGCGGCGGCCGGCGAGGAGGAATCGATGGCCGACGTATGCTCGGTTTGCCTGGCTGAGTTCAGGGAGCGGCAGCAGGTGATCTGGCTCCCTGTGCTCACAGATATCACTCCGGCTGCGTTCTGCATTTGCTGGCATCTCACTCCCATTGCCCGTATTGCAGAGCAGAGGTACTCTCTCTAGAGCTCACCCCTGAGTAAGGGCTAGGGCAGACGACTCTCTCCCTCTCTCTCTTCTCTCTGTTTAAGGCTCCCTCTGTTCTTCTAAAAATCTCGGTATTGTATGAAAGCTACGGGATGTTGAATTTTGACATATTATGGGATTTAAATTTATTAAGTTTAAACTTTTCTTATATGCATATATATATATATATATATTTAAAAAAAAAATTGTCAGTATTTAAAATTTAATTGTCAGTATATTTAAAATTTGGACATATTATTATTATTTTATATATATATATTTAAAAAAAATTTGTCAGTATTTAAAATTTGGACATATTATTATTATTTTCATTATCTTTTTTGTTGAATATGGACAATTACATGTCATGTCCGACCATAAAGAATAATATAGTATAGATGACAACTTACAACATAATTAAACTTAATTAAATTATAATTTACAATTATCAATGCAAATAATAAACATCTCATTTTTATATGTAAATAAACAAGCTAATATTTAAGTTCCTTGTAAGTAATTATCTCATAACAATCTTTGTAGGGCTTGGGAAAGAATTAATGTGGTTTAAAATTTTTGGTATAATTTTGAATTATTAATTAAGCTTTGATTAATTATAATTAATTACCAAATAAAATGCCTAATGTCTCAGTATATATTTGCAGACACAAATTTCTCTAGAGGTTTCTATAGTTTTATCTAAAATTATATTTTAGTCAATTTTTTTTTAAAATCTTTCACTTTAAGCTCTTATTTGAGTTTTAAATTAAAATGATAGAGATTTATCAATAATTTGCTCATATATATATATTTATATGATATAGTTTCCAATAACAAGGATCGATCCTTGTGGAGACAATCATCGTAATATGTGAGAATATTAATTTAAATATAAAGATTTGGGTGTGTTTGTTTGTAAGGTTAAATTTAAGAAGGTTAAAATTAAATTTAAATGGAGATATTTTTTTATTGAAAGTTGTGAATGATGTGAAATAAAGTTAGTTATTATATTGGGATATGTGAGGGAGTGATATAAAGTTAGTTATTATGTTGGAATATGTGAGGGATGTGATATAAGTTAGTTATTATTTTAGTAATATGTGTAGGATGTGAAATAAATTTAATTTTTAATATTAAATTTTATGTGTGATGTGATATGCCTGGTTAAAATTAAACCAGGTTAATTTTAAACTCCTAGGCAAACAGGGCCTTTAAGGTAAATTATTAACGGATTCTTACTGTTTACCTATAATAACAATTAGGTTTATAATTTTCTAATTCTTTCATTTAAGTCCTTCCAATTAAATTATATGCATCATTAACCGTGTAATCGAGATTTCATTTTGACTAAATAATAATTAACTGACTGATGGTAATTATTTTTTGCTTGTTTTAATGCTTCAAAGCAAAATCCTAAAGCCATCTACTATAACATTCATGTAGTTGCAGTTTAATATTTAATTAAGTCGAAATTTAAATAAAAGAAAACTAAGAAAAATAATCATGAATAAAAAAATGAAAAAACAGTAAACTTTTTGCAGCTTTTCATTTAGTTTCAATTAAAGTATAATTATTAATTTTAAAAAATAAATTAATTATTAATTTTTTATAATTATAATATATGATTATGTTTACTCATTTATTTTTAACTTCTAAAATATAATTTTGAAATATAATTATTTAAATTTTTTAGTTTTAAATATTAAGAAAAAAAAGTAAAGATGTGAGAAATTAAATTTTAAGTATTTATTAAAATTTTAAAGAAAAGTGAGAATATAAAGATATAATAGTATTCTAAATATGTAAATTATTTAGAAAAGACAGAGAAAAGGGCAAAAGTTTAAAAGAGTGACCAAAATTGTAACGTATTTATAATCTTAGGAACCAAAATTAGGATTTGGCAAAATATTAGGACCAATCTTCAATGGCCTCTCGACCTCAGGGCCAGAATACAATTTACCCAAAAGCTTACTCCCATTATGATCACGTAAACCTAAAGTTATTAAATGTCCTCATAGTGGGCCTAAACTGATGGGCCAAACCAAAGCCCACATAAAATCAGGTAAAGTGTTAAACGGTAATATTTTTAAACTTTATCCAAAAAAATATATGTAAATATTTTTCAGTATATAAATTACGTGAGTTGTATATGGACCTACATGAAATATCAAATATCATCGTGAAAAAACAAAAGCATGTAAATTTATATTTTATTTCAAATGATTTTGTGTGTGTGTTTCTCTATAAATAAAATATATATATATTATGAAGAAAAATATTTTAAAATTTTAATCATCACATTTCGACAAAAATAAGCATTTAGCTTAGTTTTAGTACATTTAAATGAAAATTTAAGAAATTAAACTTCACATTTGAGCTGTTTTGTGGTAATTCATGGCCAACACTTATTAAACAGTTAAATTAAAAAAAGAAAAAGGAGGAAATAAAACGTTCACTATCATTGATTACCTTATTTAAGTAATATAAATGCAAAAATAATTATTATCATAAATTCCTATTTATTTTATAAATTACACTTCAAAATACGTTTTATTTACAAATTTCATCTATTAGACTTGCTGAACGGAACTAACTTCAGGAAGAACTGCACGCCTACTCTCACCCCTTATTCATACCCCATATTCTCCGTATTCTAAATGATAAAAAAGGCGAATACCACTACGTACAACCCA